>JAECUM010042939.1:0-31014 GCA_016617855.1 Megalonaias nervosa
GATCCTGAGAAAATATTATGCGATTATAAAATATTGAAACAACGAAAAGCGGAAGGTAAATACACACTGACATCTGAGTACAGATTCATTAAACTGATTTATCAATTAATGCTGGTATCCTTGGCAGGAGTAAATGACAAACAGGTAAAGCTGTTTGCGCCTCTTGCACGTTCGATCGAAAATATCAGATCTGAACTATCTCGTGAATAAGAGAAAAAGAAGATTATAGATAATCGTGTAATACAACTAAGAAAAATTATGTTATTTGATTCTGTCAATGACATTGAGAGCAGCGACAGTGAAGGTGTCATGATTGATTGGGAATAATTAACAGAGTTGAACTATACAGTAAAAAAATATTTATTTATTTATTTATTTATTTATTTTTTTTTTGTTGTTATTTTAAAGTTAAGAAGATAGAGTTATCTGATATATTCAAATATTATCGACTGATCATATTTTATTGAATATGCAGATTTGTATGTTTTATTTGCGACAAATTGTACCGATTGTGGATGTATGCTAAAATGTTTTGCAGCTGCATATATTGATGGAAAAGTTATTTCTTGGCCTGTTTCTGTATTTATGGCTTTAATAGCTCTTCTTGCAAACTTTTTACATTTTCCAGTATTTCCACGTGCAGAATTCTCTCTCTGTGTAATAGCCTGCAGGTTAGATAACCGATTGTTTTTGGGATTTCCATCAATGTGATCAACTACAAGTCCATTTTTGATGACCCCATAAAAACATTCGTATATGAATCTATGTGATAAATAATTTTTATTTCCACTAGTATTGAATACAAAATAACCAAATTTATCAAGATTACCGACTGGTTTTTTTAACCTGCAGTTTCTGATCACACCATCTCGAGACGCCTCATAATTTTTAATTATGGGATGCGCCACAAATTCGTATTTCAGGTAATATTCATTTTTTAATTGTCTTATAAGATCATTATTAATAATCTCATCATGAGTCATTTCATTTTGAGTCTGATTATTTGTTTCAATCATTATATAATAATATTATTTGTTTAAATCGTTATTTTGAGAATCTAGCGAGATAATCTTCTGCTGATTTTATAGGAGATTCGCCTGACGTTTTCTTATAGTAATAACGTTTTAATTCCCTGTATTTATTTCCTCCGCATTTTAAACATAACTGAGTTTTTTCTCTTACTCCAATACCACATTGAATACATGATTTTGGTCCTAAACTCCCATATTTGATGTTCTGCATATGATATCCACAGAATTTATTTACACATGGTTTATTACAAGGAGAAGTATATCCGATTTTGAGCCAAGCACATTTATTCTTTGTTTCAATCATTATATAATACTGAAATTCAATTTGAATATTTGCCTTAATTATAAATATGAACCTTAATTTATTATCAGCAATTGAACCTTCCGCAGTCTCGGTGGGAACTAGATTTGATCTTGACAGACTATCAGAATATAAATTTAGTGTTTCGATGCAAGATCTAGCTTTAACAAATGAGGAAATAACAGAACGTATCCGTGAAGCCAAGAAGGAATTTCGTGACAATGGTGCGGCTCATGTGTGGTCAACATTCAGAGTTGGAAATGTTGTCAATATGATGAATGGCAAACGAGGAAGAATAATTATTAACCGCCTTGATGTTCAAAAATATTTTATTTTAATAAAATTTATTGTAAGGACAGACGACGAGACTTGGATTATCCGTGACAAGCGTGATCCAGTCCGTATGCAGTCGGGAAATAATATTGTCATCTTGAGTAATAAATCCAAACCCGGAATGCTGACTGGTATTGACAAACCGTATTATGAACGTAAATACCCTGTGACTGCGGTTGTCTATGCAATATATCCGCTGAATAATAAACCTGACGTTGGAGATTTCAAACCGATGAGACTGTCAGAGTCAAGAAGAAAAATGCGTGGCTGAACGGGTAACAGAACATTTCACAAATGCGATACGTGGTAATGGTTCCACAGATTTACGACGTAAAAAATAAATACATGGGCAGAATCAGTTAAAGATATTGGAGCATCTATCAGCGACGTTGATAAACTAGGAAAATTATTAAAATTTCCAATAACAGTGAAGACGTTAACAGGAGAGATTTTATATAAATCGAAATATGAATCAAGAGGAGCTTCGATAGATATTATTGATCACAATGCACATGCATGGACTATGGCAGTAACAATATTTCCACGAGACAGAACGGTTAAATTTTATGATGGTCATATATTTGATTTTATCAAAAATATCAGTAAAAGTGACCCTGTATCTGTTTGGCTATTTCAAAGTTCAGAATATGATCATTATGATCAGTTTGTACGGCCTGGTGGGGATATTTATCGCACAGAATCTCTTCATGTAGAAACGGAACATCTTGCGCTGAAATATACTTTTGACGATGTCAAAGTTAGACAATTAATGAATAATTGTTTTACCGTTCCATCAGTTGCTGCTCACTTCGCTCAGGAGAAAAATGCATGGAAACCAACACGATCAGAATTTATTGAAGATATTCAGAAAAGTTGTATAGAATATGGACACGGTGGATTATGGAATACTAAATATAAGTATAATGGCGTTATCTCAGTTGATATGGTAGCATGTTATCCTGGGAGTTTTCTTGGATACGGAGAATTTTCTGAAAACTTTAAGAGATTTGGACATTCATCACATGAGATGACCAGAGTTGCGATAAACGGACCCTTACCAGATTTTGACTTAACCGGATTTGCCTATATAGAATCATTTGAGTTCACAGAAGATCTCCATCCGATTACTTATGCTTGGTTTGGAAGACATTTTTCAGAAAAATGTTGGGTTCCAATAGTACTATTGCGATATATGCTTGATGCTGGAATTTTAATATCATTACAGGTGAGTGAGGCAATTATATCGTATCGGTCACAAAAACAGGTTTGGTTACCAGAACCGGATAGATTTAATATTGATGATGCTAGAAGAGAATTTCCTGATCTCAATGAAGATGACATTATTAAAATTACTAATAATATACGTAAATGCAGGGACGAGCACGATGAAAAACTTGCAAAAGATCTTGGTAGAAAGATAATCGGTAAGTTAACACAGGGAGGATCATACGATTATAAACGACACTGTACAAGATTGATTATGGACGATGCTGAACTCGATTTTATAATCACTGATACAACGGAAAAAAACACATTTATAAGCCGATGTAATGCTTATTTATCAGACGGAACCAAACTAGGTACAATTGTGAGCTATATTGATGGTGACTCACCACAGTTTACTTATTTAAGATCTTCAATGCTAGCCTATGTTTCGATAAATCTACTGTCTATGATAAATAGAGTTCCTCGTTACGCTGTCAGAGTTGCCACGGATTCGTTCTACATAAATAAAAAATATACGGATTTGTTAAAACCGCTACTTGGCAATGGTGAATGGGGATCATGGAGAATAAAACAAGAAAATATACTTAGTTATTCTGAATCTGCCGACGTTGAAATTAAGGAAATATATTGCAAAAATAATAATCAAGCATCAAAGTCATCTGCACCATCTGTATATGATCCTGTGGCTAGACATAAGACTGTTTATCTTAACGGATGCGGTGGTTCAGGTAAAACAATTATTCCTGAACAACCACCATTCAGATATAATTGTTTTGACACCGACACATAAACTCGCCAGAGAAATAAAAGAACGAGGAGTAAAATCATGTACATATCATAGTTTCTTCAGATGGTGCGGAGATACATGGACTCCTGAACGAATGGGTGAGAAATATATACCTAAATATATTATCTGGGACGAGGTAGACACGGTGTCGTTAGAAATATTAAAAACATTTCTTGATTGGTTATTGACAAAAAATACTGCTGTAATAATGTGTGGCGATCATGGTCAACCACCACCCTTTATTGGACAGTCACCACATGAATGGCTGAAGAATAATGTAGATTATTATGAAGAAATAAATGATGACCATAGAGCTATTGATGAACCACTGAAAGAACTTAAAAGATTAATCAGACTACAGCCAGATAAAATACAATGTGAGATAATGCGTAAAGTAATTCCAGAAACTACAATGAATGATTTTTTGAATTTATGGAGACCTGCTGATTTGATAGTTGCAAGTAGAAAAATTGTTCGTGATAAACTACAGGAGAAATTATTTCTGTTACATAAAGAAAAGTTTTCAGATCTACCTGTACCATTATGTTATCGCCCAACAGATACTCGACGACAAAATATTGAAGTTGAAATTCCTGGTGGTGGAATACAAAATCTTGTACTGAATGATATTGATTTGGTTGCTGTTGATGTTGTTGAGAATGCGCTGAGTATGGATAAATGTCCATGGACGTTAGGATACGCTATAACGATTCACTCATCACAGGGATTAACTATTTCTGATACAAATATCTGGATTGTCGATGATCGGATCGAATGGTCAAATTTAGTCTATCTCGCAGTATCTCGAGTCAGAAGAATATCTCAGCTGCATAGGGTTATTATGAATTTTACAGAAAATAATGATCAAACTGTTAGTTATGACGTAATAAGAAAAAACTATCTGGTTATAAGCAATGTGACCAAAAAAATAAGCGTGACTTTGATATTGATACTGAATTTATTATAACACTAAAACAACGACAGAATAATCATTGTGCAAGCTGTAACGCAGTAATGTTATGGCAATATTCGAATAATAATCCAAGACAATTTACCGTAGACAGAATTAATAGTGATCTTGGTCATATACGTGATAATGTGATGCTAACCTGTCTTGAATGCAATCGACGTAGAGGTTCTGGTTATGTAATTGTATGTGGTGCTAATTGCGTATCCTCAGGAATTACCTGTAATTGTTCACGTACAAATTCACGCTGAGAGCAGTAGAATCCAGTCTGTAGATTGCAGGTCTACCAGTGGATCTAACCACGCTAGAAACTGTATGTGTAGTCACACTCCAGATAGGATCAGTTGCTTTTTTTTTTACCACCTTTAAGTTCACCAGGTTCATATAAATATCTCACAGTTATATTACCTAATACTGGTTGAGAGGAAGATTCACGGCGTTGTATTGGTATATATATTTTTTTTGTGATCGCATTAGAAGGTTTCATGGAAGTTGAACGAGTAATTTCATTATTCAAAGCAGGTATCACACTTGGTAATCTTGCAACCCATTCACGAGATCTCTCACCGGACTTAAAGTCAGTAGATATTTCCCTTGCATATTGATATCCAAATAACCGCTCAGCAAGTGTTCGATTAAATCGTTCAACGATTGCCTGATCACGATGAATTTCAGTGTGTCCTCGTCTGATTTTAACGTTATGTTTCTTCATCAACGATAATACCGCACCAAGAAATTCTTTACCAGGATCAACTTGTAATAATTGTGGCCATCGTAGACCACCACGTTGATAAATTCGCTCAAACGCAGATGCAACTTCAGATGTTGTTTTTGTTGATAATGGTTCCGCTTCTTTATATCTACTTGCAACGTCAACGACAGTCAATGCGTATTTGTACGTGCGTGATTGACGTATACGTGTTTTAATAGTATCGTGTGGCAAAAATAAAATATCTGCTTGATGAAGTTCATTAGGAGTGCTGACATCAAAATGTGCATATTGAATTTTTTTAGGTGGTGGTAGATAAATTTGCCATATTGCCTGTCGTGCTATCCACGCTGCAGCAACAGAACGTGAGACTTTTGCTGCTTCAGCAAGTTTACTAATCGCTGATCTGCCTCTCCAATATCCTCTTGGGCTATAATAAACAGATTCCATTATAATAGTTATATAATTAATTACCAGCCCCTAACATTATTTTACCTTTCATGGCAGTTTTTACTAGAAAACTAGCGAGTTTTTCTCTGACAGATTTATTTGGTATAGAATTTAACGCATGTATCAATTTTACATCTGCGAGATGCCTTTGTTGTAAATCTTTACTTTTATACGCAACGTCATGAACATGACACGCTTGATCAATCTTATTTATTGGATACTCTCCTGGTCTTGGTTGATCTTGATCATCAAGTCGGATATCAAGTCGAGTTCCAGGACCACAATAATTATATCCAGGAATTTGTTTCTCACCGGGGTATTTAACCCATGAAGTTCCTGGTAATTTCCCTAATGAAGTAGCGATATCTCTACCTGTCTTTGATGAAATAAATTTGTATTTTTTTGTACCACATTTCACACACTTGCCTGTAATTGCACATCTTTTATTCTTCGTTGTTATTGTTGTTAATTCGGCAGAAGGTGTAGGTACTCTACATCGAACGCAATATAAATCCATGTTATTTATTATATGGATATAATTGACTTTTCTGCGACACAAAAACAGGAACCAGTAAAACACCATCCAGCGCTACCGAATTCTATCAGAATGATTATAATAGGCCCATCTGGATCAGGCAAAACACAATTATTGCTTAATCTAATAATGAGATGGCTGAAGTGGGATAAATTATATTTGGTAGCACCATCTGTAGATGATCAATGGTGTTACGAAGTACTTAAAGATTTTAATGAAAATGCAAAATTGCTGAATGAAAACGGTAATGATGTTGACTTTATTACCGATATTGATGAAGCCCCATCTGTAGATGACCTAGATGGATTTATTAATAATTTAGTGGTGTACGATGACGTTATGCTGGACAAACAATCAAATCCAGTTCGGATATTTTCTCGAGGTAGACATAAAAATACTGACGTGATCTATGTTACTCAGCGATATACACAAATTCCAAAAGTGATCAGAGACAACTGTAATATTTTAGTCGTGTTTAATGGAGTAGATAATTATACCTTACAAAATATTTATTATACTTGGTGTTCAGGGGATATGGATATGATTAAGTTTAAAAATTTCTTTTCAAAAGCACAAGCTGTTCCGTTCGGATTTATTACAATAAATCTACATGACCCAAGATCTAGATATCGTATAGGTCTGGATAAAATCTTTGGTTAATTATAGCAGCAGGAAGGGTGAAAAACAACCAATATTGAGTGACCCGGCGAGTAAACGAAACACACTATAAAATAAAAACAAAAATCAACAATAAAATAACAAAAATAACTAACCCAAACGATTTATTATCCGTTTTCAACCGTACGGAAATAGTCTCGGTTAGAAGGTTCGGTTTAGAGTTATTGACATTGTTTTTTCAGTCTTCGTAGGAACCTTTATTTTGTGAAAATAAGATCAGGAACCAAAAAGGTCTGTTCACCCTTCCTGCTGCTGCTTTTGATTGGAGATTCGTGATTGCAAATAGTGTTAATTAAAACATAAACGGATACAGTTTATTTGCGTCGGGCCATCTTTTGAGACTCAACTGAGAAGTTCTTCGAGGTTGTATGGCAGGCTGGTTCGTACAGATAGCAATTCGATCATTCTATCGATGCGAAATTCAAGTAGTTCTGAGTAATACAACAAAAACAAAACATTTCCCATAAAGTTGATTGTTCTCTTGCTTTTATCTCGTTTTCATTCTAAAGTTGACCAATGTTGACTATTCTTGTTTCAAGGGTCCCATAAGTGGAACATAACTCAGGGAGTCTTTGGAAATCATCACTTAAGCACGAGACATTCTTTACAAAATGCAATGAATCAGATCTTGATGTCGTCATCAATTTGGGCGCTGGCCTAAAAATAATGTCGTGAATCAGATCTTGAAGTCATGAATTCGGGGTGTAACTTTAAAGATGCTATGAATCAGATCTTGAAGTCATGAATTCGGAGTGTAACTTTAAAAATGCTATGAATCAGAACTTGAAGTCATAAATTCGGCGCCTGACGTTAAAACTGCCAAGAATTCCATTGTTGACTTTATATTTAGAACAAAACTATGGATATAAGCATAATCTATTTTGTGTAAGTCAAAATTGGCATCTGGAGTTTAACGCCATTTTTCAGCACATAATAGGCTATACATGGCGGCCAGTATATCTGGCAGAGGAAGAGCACGGGATCCACAGACCCCACGGGAAGCTACTGGCAAATTCTCTTACCACGTTAGTCCAGCAGAGACTTGAGCACACGTGGACGGAGGTGAGATGTACGAGTGATGTGTAAAGGCGAGCACCTTAGACCACTCGGCCACCCGGGGTCATAAATTAAAGTCATCAAATCACTAAGTGAAGGAGGCATATACGTATGAAAGCAGATTTAATGCATGTATCTGTTTATAATCGGTTTGCACAGATTGTTGCAAGCCTTAAGAGCACGACAATGAAAGATACATTTCCTGCAATGAAATATTTCCTTTTTTTCGGACTGGAGATATTGATAATAAATGTTCGAATTCTATCCATCTATCTATCTAACGACTGAGTTGTAACTAATGATGTAATACAAGCGAATATAGTTCATTGAATAGCACAAATATTGCATATTAAGGGTTTGTTTCCAATAGAGTTACACTCGTGAAACCTCAGCACAAAAGGGATATTTTTAGTTTACATTCTAGTAATAGTTACGCAATTTTGGAACAACTCTACAAGAAATTTATAATTATTTTCAAAAGCAGTTTTTTGTCCTTCTTCTGTCGTATATTTAGTTGCTTCTATTGGACTTTTCCATCACGATAGTATCTTAAGTTACACATTTGTGTTCACTCACATGTGTGAAATAACAAGAAAAAATAACAGGAACCGTTACTAGTTTAGCCAGGTTACTGGCATTTGACGTTTGGTTCTAAAGGGACGTAATAAGTTTTGGAACCCTGTAGTATGATAGCGCATATCTCTCTTCATGTTTCCACCGGGCAATCGATGACATGGTTTCGGGCGTATGTATCGCCCTCATCTGTGGCAAGGTACACTCCAACAATCGCAAAACGCATCAAGCGTGTAAACGGGGACCTTCCTGAAAGTCATGTTTTTTTGCGAATCTTCTAAGCTAATGTTGTTTATAGGAGTCAGATTTTACTCTGTTTGCAACCTAGGTCGTCCTCGGTTGGAGGGGTGTCTTCACTGCATGGGTGTATAGTCTCATTTATGTCCTCAATTTACACACACACACACACACACACACACACACATACATATATATATATATATATATATATATATATATATATATATATATATATATATATATATATATATATATATATATATATATATCTATATATAACACATTTCGCCTAAGGCAACGAACAACACAAATGTTAGGTTGCATAACAATAAGGGGGTCAAAGTGCTGTAGTCAGAGATAGGACGCTAATGATATCAGAAAGTAATATAATGTAGAATACAGAGTTTTCAACTAGACGGATGTTGGCATGGCTAGAGAGCCACGTGCTATATTTATAACATCAGCTGGAGTAGATTTTACTGAATCAGCTACTGGTGTATGTGTTCCTGTGAATTCCAGTGTGTCACGTTTCAATATTGCTTGGACTTGTTGCAAAGGTCTTCAAGGATACGTTGGTCCAAAACGAAGTTTACAAATATAATCAAATAATTGCCATTTGCATGTTGAACAGTATTGGCGTGATACGCAAATCAACAAATGGCACTGAAATCAATCACGAGTTCAATTTGATAATTAACAAATACAAAGGATACAAAGAGATACAAATACAATCTGAAAAATATAACCAATCTAAAGGTCAAAACTTACAATTTTATTTGTAAAGAGAACGATAACTTGAATCATAGGAACAGTAAATAAAGGACTTTGTATAAAGAAATATTGCAGTGACTACTTTCCCGCCAAACTTTATCAGTTAAGCAAACCAGCAATAATTTCAACATACTGGAGTCAGTTTATTGCCGTAAAACGTCTTACTAAAATGTTGATGAAATAATCTTGGCATCACAAATCTATTGTAGAACATAAATCAGTCAATTAGCCGAGTATTTGATTAATCTCCCCAGTAAAAATTTTTGGTCACTTCCACTGTACCAGCTTGGCAACTGTAAATAAAGGTTGGTTTCGGGTAACAACTGTAGCTTTATCAACGCTTGCGACTTTTTCGCTGGGTTTGAAGTGGACCTCAAAAACTGAAAATTGTATTTTGAACTTAGAAACCTAATGAAAGCCTAAAAGAAACTGAAGAAAACCTAAATTTAAAAGAATTGAAAAATTGATGAATTGCCCTACCCCATCACCACAAAGATGCTTTTCTAGACATGGTTTTTTGTTGGGCTTGCCTAGTGGTCGAGAAAGCGTGCAAATTATTTTAGCACTTACAGATATTTGTTTTACTTGCATATTAATGTTCACTTTATCTTTTAATTTTCATTTTATTTAGAAAGAAAATCAAAGCATACTTTATCAAATTTGTAATAATTGTTATGCTTACCATGGAGATAATCTTGTAACTGGTTTCTGTCTTGGACCGCAAAAGAAATTGGAAAACCTTGAGAAAAAAATAAAAGACCCTCAAAATTTAAATTGAATTTCACTTCTAACCCTATTTAGGCTCTTGAATAGATGATAATAATTCGGAATTAGTTTCGAAAAGGCTATTTTTGGGGTCCAACTCAAATCAATCTGCCTTCAATGTCGCTCATGAAATTTTCATGTCTTGTGCAGTTTCTATTGTACGAACTCGAATACATCCTTATATTGATCGAGGCACAGGTACTATATTTCTATCTAGCATTATATCTTATTTATTAACGGAGTGCCATTAGACTTCAAATAACGCACTCACTGTGTCAAGCAGTACTTCCAGAGGTCCATTAGTGTGAACATCAGGTTCTTTTGTTTTTATTGGGCCTAAGAATTTTGACACCTCGTTCAAATCATAATACGTTTGCGGTGATATGTTGAAATGAAGAAATGCCTGTTCCATTTAATATCCTATGGGATGTGGTGTAACTTGGGCTGTGCTATATATTGTTACATAACTGTTTGTTACGCAGCACCTGCGTAGTTTTGGCGGGCAGATGCGTTGTTCTTTTTCAAACAGTTCACAAATGCCATTGTTCATGTCTGTAGACAAAGTAAACACGTGATTATATGGAAATGAAACACAAACATCTCTTAATTATCTTTGAATCCACGCTTTGCTGTTATTGCATGTTACAGGATTCCAGTATTAATAAAAACAGGAGGTTCATCTTTGGTGTGATATGAGACTGTGAACCTTGCTGCGGTGAATACTTCCGTTGCATTGTAATGGATAGAAAACTGAGAGTATCGCTTGAGTCTCAATAATATTGATAGATTGGATGTGGATGTTTGGGTCACACAAAAATCACCCCAAATATTGTGTCTAGTAAATGAGGGATTGACTTCGTTGTCATTGACTCTCAAACGTTACACTGAATGCAGTCTTTTTTATTTTGAGCATGCCAGCTTGTCGCCTTAGCAAGAATGGATATTCTATTGTCATAGCCATTCTCACTGGTCATCTTGACGGCAAGCTGAATGTCTTCACTGAATGTACGAAGGACATCTCATCAATATTTGTTGACCCGAATATCAGGAGAATGAGCAATGTAGTCAACCAGCGATAACAAGTCCACATCACACATACAGTTTGGCAAGATCAGCTTGAATACCAGTATAGCAGCGGTGTTGCAGCAAGTACATCTAAATACAAATGTTCTTCTTTGATATTTGGGAAACGGAAGGTTCTTTGCATAAAGTATGCACATTCAAATTAGGCAGTCATATCGCAAGTTTGCGCACATATTAGAAGATGGCAAACAGGTAATTATTTATTGGCAGCTTGCCCTGTTATGTGCTTTGAATATTTAACATTCGAAATTAAATCGTTATGGTCTAAATATTCTACTCTTGCAGTTGAGTGATCATGTTCACGCATCCGTACAAGTTGCCTGACATCCGGTGTCCATGCTTTGCATCTTCGGCACGATTTCTCTCGCAAAGATAAGACATATTAGTTGAGTGATTCTTCGTCTGTGAAGGCCACTAAACTCTTTCGAAACATTTGCATATCCGTTGAGTTATATTCAGTTGTTTGTGATCTGATGCGTTTTCAGCGGTTTGAAATAAATCAAGGAGTTCACAGCTATTTTTCAGCCAGTAATGCATGTATATCCGTGATGACGATAATCTTGATTATTGCTTTTTATTCCATTATAATGTTACCTTTCACTTTTGTAGTCACTAGGGCATGCATATTGAATTATGATTAGCATGTAGGCATGACTTTATCTTTGTATAGTTGTTATTCTAACCGTTTGATATAGTTTATGATATACAGGTAATGTAAGACAAGAAATCAACCAAATTTTGACTGTCTCCACCATAAAATCTGTACTCATTAAAAAATGCACCAAACCTATCTCTAAGCCTTGTCATGTTCATCCTGTTTAAATTTTGTATGTTCATCCTGTTTAAATTTTGTATGTTCATCCTGTTTAAATTTTGTATGTTCATTCTGTTTAAATTTTGTTTGTTCTTTCTGTTTAAATTTTGTATGTTCATCCTGTTTAAATTTTGTATGTTCATTCTGTTTAAATTTTGTATGTTCATCCTGTTTAAATTTTGTATGTACATCCTTTTAAATTTTGTATGTTCATTCTGTTAAATTTTGTTAAAATTTTGTATGTTCATCCTGTTTAAATTTTGCATGTTCATTCTGTTTAAATTTTGTATGTTCATCCTGTTTAAATTTTGTATGTTCATTTTGGTTTCTAACTTTCTATTTAACATGGTCTTGGAGCATCAAGTGTAGATATTTAATATGTTTTACTGGAAATAGTTCAATATACACTTAAGTATTTTACATGTGTGCATTCAAGCATTTACTGGAATCTTTTATATTAACCCCATAAGCCACTGTTTAACGGTTAAATGAAGTAATTGAAATGCCATTATTTTATTGGCATCGTAGCTGTCCGATGAATCTGGAAATACCTAACAGCTTTATGTGAAAATTGGCTTACATTTTTCCTTTATTGTTTTTCCAATGCACAATCTTCCAACAGCTTTTAATAGGAAAAGACCGTCAACGCTAATGAGGTTGAAAACACACACGTTTGATCTGTAGTAATATACGCTACTTTTTAACTAATCTGCGTTAGTTACTAACACATCAACATATATATTATGCAGTTTACATATAGATTAAATAGCATTTATTTACGTACATACAACCAAATGGCAATTGATTGCATGTGCTTCCCGCTCAAGGTAAAGCAGCTTACTTAAATGTCCTCTTAATCTGGCTGGTCTAGTGACTTTTAATTTCTAAAAATGAATTCAAATTTGATTGGTCTATTGATTTTTAATTTGTAAATAAAAATTCTAACTTGAATGGTCTAGTGATTTTTAATTTGTAAAAAATACATTCAAATTTGATTGGTCTAGTGATTTTTAATTTGCAAAAATACATTCAAATTTGATTGGTCTAGTAATTTTTAATTTGTAAAAGTACATTAAAGTTTGATTGGTCTAGTGATTTTTAATTTGTAAAAAAACATTCAAATTCGATTAGTCTAGTGATTTTTAAGTTGAGAACTAACACTCTCAGATTTGACTGGTCTCCTAATTTTAAGAATAGTAAATATGTTGAGCACTATTTTTGGCTTTTCAATGAGTCATTAAATTTACATTTGTTCAAGCCAAATGTAGTGAAGATAGTTTTAGTACTTTTAATTTCATGATTGACTAATTGGCCAAGAGTGCTCATAATGTATAGTGCTTCTATGAAGTCAATTGGTATCCGTCAGCCTGAACATAGCGCTACACAATGTCAGTGAAATGTGCATCACAGCCTTTGTTTTCACTGCTTTTCCGACTATTTCATTAGCCACATTTTTGTTAGACATGTGTGTGAAATTTATATCAAGGATACTTGTAAACAAAATAGCAGCTGATGGCCGTCAACATTTTGCAATTCACAACTGCTATTAAAAATGTAAGTTAAATTTTCTTTACATGCATATGAAAAGTACAAACATTTTTTCGAGCTTTTTTATTGCACTGATTTCGTGATATATATATATATATATATATATATATATATATATATATATATATATATATATATATATATATATATATATATGGGAGTGAGTATGTATGGGAGTGTATGTACATGAATTCCGCATTAATCTCAGTTTGCGGAGTATGTTAGTATCTATTTTGACCAACTAGTATTCCAATCTTTACAATTATGTCAGTTCAATTTCAATTAAAGTGATAATTCCCCTGGGTAAGATTGGTCTAGCTCAGAATATGTACCAAAATTAATTTATCGACGTCAGTGACTACCACGGATCCGAATAGAATTTGATTTGAAGATGAATCTTCCATGGAATGATATCTTCATTACCGTACACAGATGGTTCTTACGTAAGGCAGACATGTTTTACTCCATTCAACGTGTGTGCAATTATCTACATCGCTGCAGGAATGTTTTGGCCTGTCAAATGTTTGGAATCAAAATATCATTTTTCACTATTATTTACGAATGCCTTGGAAAAAGTTGGCAATGATCCGCATATTAGGTGTGAACGATCTTACACCCGATATTCATCATTACAACCGAAGACACTGCCTGCTAAGTCAGTCACAATTGAAGACACACTGCCTGCTGAGTCAGTCACAATTGAATACACTGCCTGCTAAGTGAGCCACAGCTGAAGACACTGCTTGTTAATCAGTCACTACTTAGGACACTTTTTGCGAAGAACACACTTCATGCTAAGAAGACACTGCCTGCTAAGTCAGTCACAACTGAAGACACTGCTTGCTAAGTCAGTCACAACTGAAGACACTGCTTGCTCAGTCAGTCACAACTGAAGACACTGCTTGCTCAGTCAGTCGCAACTGAAGAAACTGCCCGCTAAATTATTCACAACTGAAGACACTGCCTGCTAAGGCTGTCCATACTTATAATCCCAGAGGCTTGTAGAGCGATTGACAAATTGAAGATCTGTTGTAATTGACTGACCAATACAATCAAACAGCTAAAATAGTTAATATAGAATAATATGACTCATGACTTTACAAAGATACCTAAAAGTTGCACGAATAATATTTTTAATAGTTCCTTGTATTTATCACATGTTATAATGGAGATCCTCCTTGGCCGATATAACATAGTAGAAATTTTGTATTGCATATTCCAGCTAAATGATGTATTGGTCGATATATATATATATATATATATATATATATATATATATATATATATATATATATATATATATCCTTTTGCAAATAAATACTTTGTGACTAATTCTCTAAATGAATTTCTGACGTAAGTTATCTCCTTCAGTGTGTTTGAACTGAAAAAGTACCGATCTGCGCTAAAATATCGAACACACAAAATATATATCTAATGTTTCATATTAATTCTCCTAATTTATAATCAGCTTTCTTGTGTAAAAACTTACAAATGAATTAATTAATTTCCTATTTTAAATTTAATCTGTGATTAAAATTATTTCGAACAGACTTATTCACGTGGATTTATTTTTTTATTATCCGTTTCGATTAGATTTACGAAGAACTACTATGAAGCATCCAACTCATAAATTTCAACAAGATCTAACTTGTAATCTATATCTATCTATATATCCGTCTGTCTGTCTGCAATGTCTTAATATTCTTCGGCCTAAAATGTGCGGATGATCATTTACGTGGGAGCATTTTCTTTATGATTTGAATATTTAACAGTAGTTTCCGGTGATTATTACTGTATATTGTTTTCAGTGGAAACTTTGTTGACATGAATTTCAAAATTCATTTTTCCTATATGAGCACAAATCCAATCATTACGTTGTAGCACATAATTTGGTATCTTCCGGCGACATCTCTGTACAACGAATATGTACTACTTATCGCACCTGTAGTGTATATTCTCTGGCAGATATTAAAAGGAATATTAAAAGGCATGAAAAGTAGATAAAATAAAATAAGTTAAAAACATATTGTGTCCTGCCCACATACTGTAGCCAGAAGGTACAATGATCTACGTTCTTCCACGTTACCTTCAATCGGGCGTAGTAGCCCATTGTTTCATATGTATGTGTCGCCCAAAGGTAGTTTGTATATGTATCCATCACGTAGTACGCACGCACGCACGCACGTACGTCCTTATGTATGTATGTATGTATGTATGTATGTATGTATGTATGTATGTATGCATGTTTTTGCAACAATCTGAGTTTTTGGTCTTGTTTGAATTTGCCTTGGCAGATGATTCTTCAGAATTTATGTCTACGGTACTCAACCACAGAAGCTTCTTGAAATATGCCCTGCAGATGTTCGGAGGATTCAGTCTGGGACCAATGCTTCTGAATGAACTTTTTGTAAGTTTTGGGCACCAGAGTGGAAGTAACCACGAAGGGTATGCGGTTGTTAGTTTTCTTGGTTTTATATTTTAGGAGGGATTCTCTGTCGAGGAGTATAATTTTTGTAGTAGCCTCTTCGATGTAGTTATTTTTACTATCCTCTCTGTCAGTCACTAAAATGCAGGGAGGTAACTCCAGTTGCAGGAAAAATCATGGCCCGTAAGAATTACGTCCTTTTCTACAGGCTTTTGTCTTCGTGTTCCTTGCTGAATTGTCTAACTTCCAACAACTCCTTAATATACATTAAATAGTGGGACTCTGTTATAAACCAACTGCAGAAACACATTAAATCCAGTTAGGTACCTAAGGTCCTATAATAATTTGCAAGAAGAAATATGTTTGCATTTATATAAGCAGATAGATAGATAATTATTGTCTTAAAACTGACCTGAGACTCCGAGAAGAACTAATTCAAATTTTTGTAAATACTATTCGATGTATCTATTGTTTTGGGAATTCATTTATTCTTTTTCCCAAATATCCACGAAAACTGTACTTACTACATATTACATTTAAGAATTAAATACAGTTAATTGTCAGATGAAAACTGACCAATTAGCTATTTAACATAGTCGCACAATTGCGAACGGTGTAGATTCTTTGATCTGACGTCGGAGAGAGAGATTGATTGATTGTTATTTTTTTTATTCCTCCATTTTCTGAAGATTTTGAGACAAAGTATAGAAATGCAATGTAATTCATAGAATCATGAAAGTAGTGCATTCGTTACTTATGAAGTCCTCTGAATTACTTGTAATAGCAAACTAATAAATAAATTAATATCATTACTAAACTAGATAGATTAGAATATGTTTACAATAAATAAATTAATATCCTTACTAGATAGATTACAATATGTGTCTGCTTTTAAAAATATAACTACAGAGAAAAAAATATGTTTCAACATTTGAAAATAGAAATACACAACGCAAATAGTTAGTATCCTAATCGCTTTGCAGTCGAGTACAAGTATTTCTTTCCTTATATTCTGTTTACTCTCTCTAATGCATCGAATATATAATATCCTTTATCTTAAAGAAATACTTGGTAGATAGTCTGATCACATTAATCCATGCCTCAAGTTCCAAACGTTCTGAGACGTCATTTAAACCACCAAGTAGCATAATCAGTATACCATCATCGATCTGATCACATAAATCACGGTAAATCACTGGAGGCATATACGAAATTAGACTTTCCTTCAAGTGGTTTCTGTCGTCTAAGGTTAAGGGACAATTCATCGAAATGTGCAAAATACGGTCGTGACTTATTTTGTCACATAGGGGACACAGTCCAGGTCTTGCTTGCATTCGTCCTATACGAATTAATGTCCCATATTCCATTTTTCTGCTTGAGTCAGTGCAAGCGACTTTTCATATATGGTGCATTTTTAGTCCTGGATTAATTATTAAAAATCTACTGAATCCCTCTGATGGATTTCTGATCATCATTTCATGTTTTCTCTCCTCATATACCTGTATTCTTGTTCCAATTAAGTTTTTCCATGTTATTTTGTCTGGAAATTTTCCAGTGAAAATAAAATCGTTGAGAGTGTTTTCTAAATCATACTTTTGAGTACAGTACTTATATCATATATAAAATAATTGTATCTATGTTGGGGGTCAGAAGTCAAATTTCAAACAGCCCAGAGGAAAAACGTTTTAGCAGTTAAGTTTGCCGATGTTCTACATGCGACCAAGGAATACGAGGTTTTGCTTATCTGTCCGAGCTTCCACTGAAATCATCCCCAAGCATGATGTCGTAGATCCAATATGCGATCTTTGAGGGAAACCTTGTACTCTCTGGGCGAAATATCGTTGTATTTTCTCTACAGATTCAATGCCCTGATATGACATATTAAACCAGAGTTCTGAGCCATACAAAGCAGACGGCAATATAACTCTTTCCCAGACTTTCACAGAAACTACAGGATTCATTCTATTTGCATTTAATCCAACTGAGTATAGCGAGTTTGTTAGACGTTTAGCTTTATCGTAGGAATAGACTATACGATCATTAATTTTCATTGATTGTGAAAAAGTAACTCCTGCATATTTCACTTTTTTGCACTATGAATATCCTGTAATCCCAGAGTAATTCCATTTGATGAGTACACTTCATTTTTTCTACTGGTATTCATCCAATTACTCTTGTTAGGGTTATATTTTAATTTTCACTTTTGTGTATACTGATAAGCTGTATTCACGAGTATCGGTAATCCATTCTGTGTAGAGCTTAGCGTAGTAGTGTCGTTTGCCAAAAGAATGCCAGGTATGTTCATGTGATTCATTGTTATCCCGCACTTAGTTATTACTGATTCATTCAATAGGTCATTTATGTGTACGAGAAAAAGAAAAGCGGACATTGCACGCCAGAGAGAGAGAGAGAGAGAGAGAGAGAGAGAGAGAGAGAGAGAGAGATGTCGCAGTGCAATTAAGTGATATCCATATGTGAATAACTTTCACTTACCATCACTCAAGAACATGGCTCATGTTTAGGTACTTGATAACACTTATCAATCTCATTTGTATGAAAGTGGTCGTTTTTGCCTTTTCTTGTACCATTTGAGTCCATACCACTCGTCCTAGTCTCTACCCTCCATGACTTACTGAGCCCATATGCGACTCATGCATGTTTATCAATGTTAATTTTGCACACAAGTGACCCAATCATGGTGAGTAGAGTCTACGGCGGATGTCAGTGCCCCAAACAATTTCCAAAAAGGGCCTAACAACCAATTTGATACTACTCGTGCTTGTTATGGATTGGATTGCATCGGTACCGATCGATACTGCCCAAGCAACTCACAATAGCAGTTGCTGTTTCGATCGATAACGAGGCCTCTGTGGAATAGGTGCGTTCTCGTGAATGCAGCCCCATCGAAATTAATTTGATAGCACCTCCAGAGACACCGGTTACTATCGATATAGCTCTGACAATAATAGCGATTGGTGCACCTATAATGGTTGATGTTTTCTTGATTTCAGTCATACCAAGACCGAAAGTCATTGCCGCAGCAAGACCACAAATAGCATCTACGACGAAACATGCATTATTTAACGATCAGCACGCTTCTCCTGGTAATTTCATCTGTTCAGCCGTTGTTCCGCTTCGACTATTTTTTCACGTCATTAAGACTTAGGATCCATAGTTCTTCTATTAATAAAACAATCGCACAGTATAATTGCACAAAAGGCAGTCTCATTATCACTCATAGGTGCAATACGCACACACACTCCTAACAAACTACCTTTTTATTGGCACAACTGTCAAACAGTTTTAGAATACGGCAGCCACTGGAATATGTAAATTTCCTGTGATAGTGCGATCTAGTTGTATGGCACCCTTTTTACCTGTAAACACAACGATTACGTCAGCACCTTTTGCATCTTTGTCCAGTAACTGTTATCCGAACAAGTGCATCCTTGTCGAATTTCATTCGACCAGGTTTGTCTTTTGCTGCTAGCCGAGCCAATGTTGGCTTAACGTATTTAATAATGGGAATGTAACTGGGGTAGATGCATCCGTGAATACCACCTTATCGTTGTAAATACAATTCCGGAGAGGTTTTACATCTGCTGCTGTTGTTAGCGATTGAACGTTTTCACGTGCACGTGCGATGATCCCAACTAAGTTGAATTCTACAGGGCTTGGTTGAAATTCTACAACTGTATTATATTTCTGAACTCTATATTACAAAGATAAAGATATTAGTTTAAAAATTCTACTAGAAATGGAGTATATTGAGTGGAAGCTTTTTCTATAATATAAGTAATTATCAGAACTGATGCTCTCTCGATTAATCTTGCCCTGGCTATACAGTTTCAATAGAGAAAAATAGTCAATTTTTGTCTTACACATTTTCTACATGGCTTTCTACCTTCTTGTACTTTTTTCTTCTTTTGTTGTATTTTCAATTCTTCTTTTGTTGTATTTTCTAGACCACTGACAATAGTGGATATGAATTTGATGAAATAAGTTTTATAATTTACAACCTACGATAATTTGTACACGCTGAGTCCAGGGCTCCCCAACCTTTGCACCATGCATATCTTAGGTATTAAAAAAAGAAATTAAATAATAATTCCTTTTGCGCACAGACCACCACTATACTGCCAGTTTGTCTGCTATTAAGCGACCTAGAGTTTGCTCAAGAGCGAGCACTGGCGTGTGATGTGTTAGCATTATATTACACTATGCGTGCGCTGCCAGGTATATCATTACACTTGCATCCTTAGTAAACGTAATAATATTTCGAGTCATGCGATCAGTGAACCATATCCAGAACTTCATAAGAGTCATGGCAGGATCTATTAGTACCTGTGATCTTGAGGATGATACTATATGGTCTTGAAGCAATGCCAGCAGAAGCACTAGAAGATAATGAAACGCCAGGACGAAATCCTACGACGTCCAGCACAGCTGGGACATCAGGCACGACTGGAACTGGAGGAATGCCTGCAAGTCAGCATGACCTCTTGCCATAGCTCGTGACTTCTGGAGTGGGAAACTTATCCATTGGCCGGCATCTTACTGTTGAGGGCATCAAGGCAACGAGGGACGATGTGGTTTCAAAACCTCTGCCACATACGAAGCTAAACTGGAGACTAAAATGACACCTT
Organism: Megalonaias nervosa; assembly: GCA_016617855.1. Classification (NCBI taxonomy): domain Eukaryota; kingdom Metazoa; phylum Mollusca; class Bivalvia; order Unionida; family Unionidae; genus Megalonaias; species Megalonaias nervosa. Next base: position 20,940 of record JAECUM010042939.1, read on the forward strand.
CGCTGGGGTCATCTATGCGTTGCATGGTTTATGCACAGCGGTCGAGCGCAAATTTCTGCCTACATCAGTGAGCGCCATTTTCTGCCTGCATCAGTAGCTGCCTTAATGTTAGGCATTACCTTGTACTTGTGTTAATTTGAGCTGGCAGAGTACCCTACCTACAAGCTAAAAAAGCAATTTAAAAAATGCTGCTTTAAGAATGATAAGAGTGACTCGGAACCAGAACAATTACTATCGCGGAACGTGGAAGTATAGATGTCGGAACTAGTCAAGAGTTGCGGAACCAGAAGACCAAGTTTCGCTGGTCAGATAAATGTCAGGAGACTTTTGATTAGCAAAGGTTATACTCAGAAGCGCACCAGTTCTGTCAGCTCCAGATTTCACTAAATGATTCAAAATGTCCGTAGATGGAAGTGACGTAGGGGTTGTGGAATACTATTGCAGGAAGACAGCGACAGCTGCTTTTCAAGGAAATTGAGTAAGTACCATGGAAATTATTCCACGATAGAGAAGGAGTGTTTGGCTTTGATGATGGCATTGCAACACCTTGAGGTCAACGTTAGTGCATCTCCTTCTCCAGTTGTTGTCTTCAGGGATCATAACCCCCGCACCTTCATTAATAAAATGAAGAACAAGAATAAAAGATTGTTACAATGGAGTCTGATGTTGCAATCGTATAATATCGATGTCAGGCACATCAAGGATAAAGACAATTTGATTGCAGACGAACTTTCACGAGCATAGAAATACAGTATTGCATTGTTTTGTATACATGATGATTCTATCATTCAAATTCTTATGTAATATTAATTACATGTATGTTTGACATTTGATAGAAGAAATTTTAATTGTATAAATTGTTCTTCTCTTTAAGAAGGAAGGTGTTACGGGTAACTGTACCATTCCTTTTATAGTATAGTTTTATTGAAGTCATTTATATTCATGATATGTATATTTCAAATTCTTTAATTCAGTGGCTGGTTGGTACTCTAATAAAGTAGATGTACAATACGTGTAGAAGTTTCATTCATGAGTCAAAGCTGACTGCCTAGATCAAGTCAGCATCTATTTCTGTCAAGTACGCCGTGTATTTAGTTTGAATGGAGGTCACGAAAATATCACGTATGATATTGTACAGCTTATTCTATATTTATAGGAGAGAAAGGAAATAGTGATTTATAATTATATATTTGTTGGAATAGTGGAATGGAAAACATATAATTTAAACAGTCAATAGCTGTCAGCGTATGTGAATTTACTCAAATACTTGAATATTTAAATAATTCTCTTGAATTATATGAAACTTTCAAGGAATTCAGTGATATTCTACTTTCACGGTATTACCTTGAAGTGAAAACATTTCGATTTAGAGCTGTGATTCTTCAGTAGAGTTTGCACGGTAGTACATAAACACATTGGAATCTTCATTCGGAATACCTTTGGACAGTTTCCTGATTAGTGTGAAATTGATAGCACAATTTAGGATATTCTAGGTATTCATTCACTGTAAGTCAGTTTAAATTCTTTCACCTTCTCTGATTTTATATGTTAGGGAAATAAATTTATATTTTAGAAAATTGAATGCTTGTTGGTTTCACCTTGTCTTGATGCTCAAGTTAAAGCCCCTAGATGTAACTCTATGATCAACATTTGCCAAGGTCAAAATGTCTTCGTGCAATAGATAGCTGTGTGACTTTTGTACAGAAATTTACGCAAACTCTCAGCTTCACAGGTGTCTAGAGAAAAAAATTCTATCTGATATTTACTGTTTTTCAAAACACACAAACTTTACCAGAAACCTTAATTTCATTCAAGCCCCCAAATTCCTTGGTTTGAAACACCTGGCACTAAAGACTGCACTCATTCTCTCAAGCTATGTGTGTGTACATAGGTCAAAATGACTAAGTGACAAAAATCTTTTTCAGTTTCAAAATGCGAATAAAAAATTTTACAGTTCAATATTTAGCATTGCCAGAAGAATATTCAGTACATGAAGTTCTTTTCTGGTCCTCGCCGTTATTCAGATTACAAAAAAAAAAATATTAAAAGCCAAGCAAATAAGCAAACAACAAACGCACAACCAGTCAAACAATGTGTGATGAATTAGCAATTTCTGTCTTAGGCGAGAAAAGGGACTGTTTGGAGTAATTTTTGTGAGAAACTTAGATCTACGTTTTCAAAAGTAAGGATTTCAGTAGACTATGTCTCAATCAAGTCTTGTGATATGTTGGAACTTTTTTCCTATCACGTGATTTTGTTTAATGGGAATGTGTTCTTGGAGTTTAATAAGGAGACTATAACATAAAAAGCGTAAGTGCCTTGTTATGTTTTAAAGTAGGAATAACAAATCTCTCTGTCCTGCGTAATGTCAGTTCTCTCTCTCTCTCTCTCTCTCTCTCTCTCTCTCTCTCTCTCTCTCTCTCTCTCTCTCTCTTTTACCAGACCCAGATGGGCCAAGTATAATTGCTCTGATAGAATTTGGTAGCTCTGGATGATGTTTGACTGGCTCTTGTATTCGTGTCGCTGAGAAGTCAATTATATACATATAATAGTAATATGGATTTATATTGTGTTCGATGTAGAACACCCACCCATACCAGTGGATTAACGACAATAATAACAAAAAATAACAGGCGCGCACTTAGAGGCAAGTGTGTGAAATGTGGTACAAAAAAATACAAATTTATTTCATTAAAGACAGGTGGAGATATCGCTGCTTCGTTAGGTAAATTACCAGGAGCTCCGTGGGCAAAGTATCCTGGTGAGAAACATTTACCTGGATATAATTATTGTGGTCCAGGAACTCGTCTCGATATCCGACTCGATAACCAAGACCAACCAAAACCTGGAGAGTATCCAATAAACGCAATTGATCAAGCGTGTCACATTCATGATATTGCGTATAAAAGTAAAGATTTACAACAACGACATCTTGCCGATATAAAATTAATTCATGCCATAAATAATGTAAAAGATAAATCACCTCGAGAAAAATTAGCTGCTTTTCTGGTAAAAGCTGGTATGAAAGGTAAAATAATGTTAGGGGCTGGTAATTAATCAACTGATTATTATCATAATAATTGAATCTGTTTATTATAGCCCAAGAGGATATTGGAGAGGTAAAGCAGCAATTAGTAAACTTGCTGAAGTAGCAAAAGTCTTACATGATATGCTGCAGCGTGGTTAGCACGACAGGCAATATGGCAAATTTATCTACCACCACCTAAAAAATTTCAGTATGCACATTTTGATGTCAGTACCCCTATGCGATCACAAAAAAAAATATATACCAATACAACGTAAATCTTCCTCTCAACCAGTGCTAGGTAATGTGACCGTAAGATATTTATATGAACCTGGTGAACTTGAAGGAGATAGAAAAAGAGCAACTGATCCTATCTGGAGTGTGACCAAACATAAAATTTCTAGCCTGGTAAGGTCCACAGGTAGACCTGCAATCTACAGATTAGATTCAACTGCTCCTCAGCGTGGATTTGTACGCGAACAATTACAAATAATTCCTACGGATACACAATTACCATCGCGCTCACTTTTGTAAACTTGCACCTCTACGTCGATTACATTCAAGACAGGTCAGCATCACATTTTCGCGTGTGTGACCAAGACTACTATTAATTCTATCAACGGTAAATTGTCTTGGATTATTATTTGATTACTGCCACAACATTACTGCGTTACAACTTGCACAATGATTATTCTGTCGTTGTTTCAGTGTTATAATAAATTCAGCATCCATATCAAAGTGGCGATTATTTTTTTTGTCACATTGCTTATAGCTCGCTAATTTTTTATTGATGTCGACAAAGTTGTTAGTGATTTCTTCAGTTATTACGCAATCCATGATAACCCTGTGCAGTTGAGATATTCTACTGACTCGAGACACTGCAAGATAAACTAAATTTGACCACTCAATACGATCATCGACAATCCAAATATTTGTATCAGTAATAGTTAATCCCTGTGTCGAGTGAATCGTTATAGCGTATCCTAACGTCCACGGCGATTTATCCATACTCAACGCGCTCTCAACAACATCAACAACAACTAAAACAATATCATTTAGCACAAGATTTTGTATTCCACCAGCAGGAATCTCAACATCAACATTCTGTCGTCGAGTAACTGCTGGGCGATAGCACAAAGGTACAGGTAGATTTGAAAATTTTTCTTTATGTAACGTAAATAATTGTTGTTGAAGTGTATCGCGAACTATTTTTCTACTTGCAACTATCAAATCAGAAGGTCTCCATAAGGTCCAAAAATCATTCATAGGAGTTTCTGGAATTACTTTACGCATTATCTCACACTGTATTTTATCTGGCTGTAGTCTTATTAACTTTTTAAACTCTTTTAGTGATTTATCAATAGCTCTATGGTCATCATTTATTTCTTCGTAATAATCTACAAATGTTTTCAGCCACTCATGTGGAGACGATCCAATGAAAGGTGGCGGTTGACCATGATCGCTACATATTATCACAGCAGTATTCTTCAATAACAGCCAATCAAGAAATATTTTTAATACCTCTAGCGATACCGTGCATATCTCGTCCCAGATAATAATTTTAGGAATATATTTCTCACTCGTCCGCGATGGAATCCATGTGTCTCCGCACCATCTAAAAAAACTAAGATATGTACATGATTTTACTCCTCGTTCTTTTATTTCCCTGGCGAGTTTATGTGTCGGTGTCAAAACAATCATATCAAAACAATTATTAAATAATTCAATCGCGCGTGTTGTTTTACCTGAACCACCACACCCATTAAGATAAATGGTTTTATGTCTAGCCACAGGATAATATACAGATGGTGCCGATGACTATCCTGGTATTTGATTATTTTTGTAATATGTCTCCGCAATTTCAACGTCGGCAGATTCAGAATAACTAATTATATCTTCACGTTTTATTCTCCATTCGCCCCATGATGCATGATTGTTACTATGCAATTGTTTTAACGAATCCGCATATTTTTCATTTATATAAAATGAATCTGTCGCGACTCTGACTGCATAACGAGGAAATCTGTTTATCATCGATAATAGATTTATCGAAACGTACGCTAGCATCGAAGATCTTAAATGAGTGAACTGCGGTGACTCGCCATCAGTATATCTCGCAATTGTACCTAATTTACTTCCGTCTGATAAATAAGCATTACTTCGACTTATAAATGTTTTTCTCCGTTGTATCAGCAATTATAAAATCGAGTTCAGCATCGTCCATGATTAATCTTGTACACATTCGTTTATAATCATATGATCCTCCTTGTGTAAATTTACCGATTATTTTTCTGCCGAGATCTTTTGCAAATTTCTCATCACTTTCTCTCCTGCATTCACGTATATTATTAGCAATTTTAACAATATCATCTTCGTTAAGATTAAAAAAATCTCTTCTAGCATCATTAATATTAAATATATCCGGTTCTGGCAAACAAACTTGTTTCTGCTCGCGGTATGATATAATTGCTTCACTCACCTCAACAACAGTAAAATTTCAACATCAAGCATGTACTATATTAGTACTATTGAAGCCCAACGTTTTTCTGAAAAATGTCTTCCAAACCAAGCATAAACAATCGGATGGAGATCCCCGTAAAACTCGAACGACTCTATACAGGCGAATCCGGTTAAGTCAAAATCTGGTAAGGGTCCGTTTATCGCAACTCTGGTCATCTCGTGTGTCGGATGTCCAAATCTCTTAAAGTATTCAGAACATTCTCCGTATCCAAGAAAGCTTCCAGGATAACATGCTACCGTATCAACTGAGATAACGTCATTATAATCGTATTTAGTATTCCACAATCCACTGTGTCCGTATTCCACACAACTGTGTTGGACATCTTCAAGAAATTCCAATCGTGTCGGTTTCCATGAAGTTTTCTCCTGAGCAGCGTGAGCAGCAACTGATGGAACGGTAAAACAATTATTCAGTAACTGTCCAACCTTAATATCATCAGAGGTATATTTTAATGCAAGATTTTTCATTTCTTCGTGGAGAGATTCTGTACGATAAATATCACCATTAGACCGTACAAACTGATCATGAAAATCATATTCCGAACTTTGAAACAGCCAAACAGATACAGGGTCAATTTTACTGATATTTCTGATAAAATCAAATACATGACCATTATAAAATTTAACCGTTCTGTCTCGTGGAAATATTGTTACTGCCACAGTCCATGCATGAGTGTTATGATCAATAATATATATCGAAGCTCCTCTTGATTCATATTTCGATTTGTACAAAATCTCTCCGGTTAACGACTTCACTGTTATTGGGAATTTTAATTTCTTTCCCAGCTCAGCAACGTCGCTGATAGACACTCCGGTATCTTTAACTGTTTCTGCCCACGGATTTATTTTTTTACGTCGTAAATCTGTTAAACCGTTTCCGCGTATCGCGTTTGTGAAGTGTTCTGTAACTCGTTCAGCTACACAATTTATCCTTGATAATTTCATAGGTTTGAGATCCCCAACGTTAGGTTTATTATTTAACGGATATATTGCGTACACAACCGCAGTCACAGAATAGGCTCGTTCGTAATACGGTTTGTCAATGCCAGTAAGTATTCCTGGTCTGGAATTTTTACTAAGAATAATATTATTTCCTGACTGCATGTGGACAGAATCACGTTTGTCACGAATAATCCAAGTGTCATCGTCTGTCTTTACAATAAATTTTACTAAAATAAAATATCTCTGAACAAGGTAGTCAATAATTTCTCTTCCTCGCTTGTCATTCATTACATTGACAGTATTTCCAATTCTTAATGTCGACCACACATGAGCCGCACCATCGTCGCGAAATTCCTTTTTGGCTTCACGGATACGTTTAGTTATATCCTTATTCGTTAAAGCTAGATCTTGCATCGAAAAACTAAATTTATATTTCGGCAGTCTGTCAAGATCAAATCTAGCTCCCGCTGAGACAGCGGAGGGTTCAATTGCGGATAATTCCTGCATTATTATAATTAAGACAAATATGTATTTAAATTGAATTTTAATTACTTGTATATGATTCAAACAAAGAATCGATGTAATTGGCTTATGATCGGATATACTTCTCCTTGTAACAAAGCATGCGTAAATGAATTCTGCGGTTTTCATATGCAAAGTGTTAGACATGGAAGTATAGGACCAAAACCGTGTGTTCGGTGTGGTGTTGGAGTCAGAGGAAAAACTCAACTGCGTGTGCAATGTGGTGGTAAAAAGCACAGAGAGCTGAAACGATATTACGATAAAAAAAAATAACACTTTAACATCGTCAGGTGAATCTCCTATAAAAACCGAAGAAGATTATCTCACTAGATTTTCAAAATAATGATTTAAGCAAATAATATTAGTATATAAATGGAGGAAAATGAGTTTGTAACGCATCCAATCATTACAAATTATGAAGCATCTAGTGATGGTGTAATTAGGCACTGTAGATTAAAGAAACCAGTCGGTAGTGTTGATAAATTTGGTTATTTTAGATTTAATACCAGTGGAAATAAAAATTATTTCTCACATAGATTCATCTACGAATGTTTTTATGGGGTCATTAAAGATGGACTTATAATCGATCACATCAGTGGTGATAAACTTGATAACTCGCTTGATAATTTACGAATTGTTACTCAAAGTCAAAATTGCAAGTCCGGAAATTCTGGCGGCGCACGATACGCAAGGGCTGTTCAATCTGTAAATACAGAGACTGGCCAAGAAATTATATTTAAATCAATTAATTCTGCTATTAAATATTTTAACATAGTACCACCTTCGGTAAAATGCGTGGCAGATAATATCACAAAATCTGTTTTTTCAGTAAGATTTGGACGAAAAGTCAGATTCCAGTATGTTCCTATGGTATCAGATGATTAGGCGAGACAACTCCGTCATGCATAACTTAGTAAATCTTGCAGTTGTGGTACTTGTTGTACTAATGACAGTAATATACTGCGATATTTGGTCAATATTAGATATATCTTTTAAATTTAATAGTACACATATCATATTCTCTGATTGTCCAAACTTCGACTGTAAAAACATTCCAATGAATTTAGTTATGCATGTAAATTGCAAATAAAAATAAGATGATATAAATGCTTAGCATTTTTATTATTTTGTTGATTTTGTTCGAAAATTATTGTTTGTTGGTCATTTTTGGTCAAAAATCTTGTTTTTTATGTGAAAAATGACCAAAATATCAATGAAAATTGGCCAGATTTGTAGCGTTGCATGGGTCAAACCCCCAGCGATTCTCTAATTGATTTTCGAGATTTTCGACAATTATTTCATAATGTAAAAACTTTGATCAAAATTGTCCTATTTTTGATAGTATGAAGTGACTTTTGATCAAAATTTCTTATTTTTTTATCAGTTTTTAGCAAGTCATTGTCAAATTTATCAAAAAATCATGAAAATCAATTAGAGAACCCCTGGGGTTTTGACCCTACAACAATTGAAAATTTTCAATAGTTTCGTTGTTGTATAAATGATGATGCTGTATGTTACACATGTGCACAATACTCTATGAATCATGTAAAATCTCAATAATATTTATGTTTAGAATGTTACACATTCTTATGAAACGCTTTGCGACTTAGCAGCAAAATACCATCAAAATACATGTATGAGGTTACTTTTAGAAATGAGTAATGGCATGTGTATTCATATAACTTATCGATTATTTTTGGTATCCTTAGCAACGTCTGATGAATACAGACTTTTAACTCGGCAGAAATGCGGGTTTTATGTATATATTTCTCCAATTCATTTGGAAACTGAAAATAAATTCACATTTTACAATAATTGTGATTTTATTAAGAAATCCACACTACATTTTACAATAATTGTGATTTTATTCTGTATACTTTAAGTGCCTTGCGCTTTAACTATATAATAATATTTTCATTATGTATACATAATGAAGTCCGGTGGCCGATTGCTAACGCGCTGGATTCTCGTACTCAAGGTCCGTGGTTCGATTCTCGTGACCGGCATACTGTCGGCGAAGGGCGATTTGATGCCAAAATTTCTTATTTAGTGGGGGCTTTTAGCCGGCCCTTCTGCGTTTCAATAAAAAATTCACGAAGTTTATCCAGCAGGCAATGTTACAGTCGCTGGCAACAGTTACATATAATCAGGTAAAGCTGTTTGTACCTCTTTCACAAGCTATTGACAAAATTAAGTTAGAATGATCGCATGAATACGAACAGAAAAAGATAAGGAAACTTTTGTATCAGACAGTTAAGGGAGCATTGTGAAAATGAAAGTGATAACGAAGGTGAAGTCAATGTGGTAATGGCTAAACAAAATCCCTGGCAAAATTGACAGTTTATTTACTTATAATATTTTATTCTGATAATTACGATTTACCCCAGTAAAAAAAAAATTATTCTGATCCGAGTTAGATTCGGATATTTTTTTTTTTGTTTTGCGATAACGCTCTATGATCTCACATATAGGTTAATACTTAAAACCTCATTTTGCAAATCCAAAATGCGTCCTATTTGGTCAGTAAGTTTAAAATGTATCCTTGATAATAACGGATTAAGTACACGTAGATAAACGGGGTTAATTGGCTCAGATACAATTAACCACCCAGGTGGCGCTTGAGGACTAAATGAATATAATATATATCCTTGCTCCGCAGTGCCACTACGGTGGCTAGACTTTGAAAGATCTACTTGATCGCTGCCATCAATTACATCACATAATAGATTGACTGCGATCGTTGATGTTATATTAACAATACCAGGTGAGATATGACGGCCTCCACCGTATGGATCGTTATTATGTTTAAGAATAACCGGTGGCGGGGCTATTTTTCTGCATGATTCAAGTATTTTTGGAAAATAATCGTTAATGAGATCAATGACTGATTTTTTTAGTTTAACAGCATCAAATCCTGGTATCATAAACGTTTGTAATTGTTCTTCTGTTATTTTATAATGATCAAGAAATATTTGTTTCCACCTTGAGTATGTTTTTATAATATCTAATCTTAATTCTTCACTAATAATACCTTCTAATCTAGGATTAATTGCTCCTAAAACAATA
>JAECUM010042941.1:0-25909 GCA_016617855.1 Megalonaias nervosa
CTGGAGATTAGAGAAATTTTATTATTAATAAATAGCAGAATATCTTAGATAGAGAATACAGATATTTTATCATTGATAATTATCACATAGAGAAAGGAGAAGTTTTATCATTAATAATTAACAAAGTATCTCACATTTTCTCACCATTTGCAACTCACTCTAAAATCCATTCTTGGCATTCAATCAGCATCAAAAAGGCCCCAAAGACAAGAAACATCCCAAGCTGCACACAGTTTTAATTCATTTTAACAAATGCAGTTTTAACACATGAGATACACAATGTAATGCATTTTTGCCACACATTAGTCACTTTTCTAAACGAATAGTAATATCAGCAGCTTTGTGTTCACAGACACATGCAAGGTTTGGTTGACAAGTTCCATGTACATCAAATCTATGATTTATGGATGTTCTTATCTAGTAATATCCTAATTTTTAATGGACTTTCAGTAAAATTTGTGATTTAATTCCTGGCCTGGTTAGTGAGTTTAGCAAAATATATAGTTACAGATATGAATCTGTATGCCATTTTTTATTATTTTGTACAGAAAAAGTGTAAACATATATATATATATATATATATATATATATATATATATATATATATATATATATATATAAAATACCACTCTCTCTATTTAAGCATATGAAAACTTTGCACTTATGCCTGGGAATTGCCATAAAATTACATAAAAATAAAGGAAAATTTACTATAACATACACAATTCTTGTTAACGAAACACCAGTAAGTATGTACAAAAGTAGTACTGTACATAAAATCTTACAAAATATACAAAATGTAAATTTGATGTCTACAATGTTAAAAGTTAAACCCTGTATAATTTTAATTGTGGATAGAATCCAAGAGTTTGTTGTTGTTGTTGTTGTTGTTGTGGGGCTTAACGCCATTTTTCAGCACACGATAGGCTATACATGGTGGCCAGTATTAATGGTGGAGGAAGAAACCGGGAAATCCCCGGAAAGAACCACCGACCCACGAGAAGCTAGTGGCAAGCTTTCTCACATATCCACATTCGCTGAATCCTTGACTCAAACCCACGCAGACAGTGGTGAGATGGCAGTGATCCGTAATGGAGAGCGCTTCAGACCACTCGGCCACTCGGGGCCCCCTCCAAGAGTTTGCAAATTTAGTTAGTTTTAAGTTATAACCAAACAATTACATACATTTTCATAATTTTCTCTTTCAGTATTCATGAAACATTTTGCCTTTGCAAAAATTATGTATGGCTCTGGTTTATTTTTCCCTAAACCAGTCCTATAATGTTGTACCCCAAAATACTATTTTTAGGTGGGACAATTTTCCCCACATACCTTTTATTAGGGATATAGTATGATAATTTTATAATGATTTTAGTAAGTATGATAACATTAATAGAATAACTCTCAGTAACTATCAATAGTGCAATTGCTGAAAGTGATTTTCATGGTTGCTAAGTAAAACTGGTCACAAGGGAACCTTTACTGAGAGAAATATCATGATTTAGTATAATTGGACATCATGTACAGATGCTGTTATTTCGATTACTGATATATAAAATTTTCAGCATTTTTTTTTACTGAATATAAAACATGCTTTTATGAATAACAGTAATACAAATAATATATAGATACACAGTACAATACAAATTATAATGCTCAGTTTATTAACATTAATAAAAATAACAGATACACAGTACAACACAAGGTATAATGTTGAACAAAAGTGCAAGTGTTCATAGTGGCAGATATGCTGAGTATGAATTGTGATGAAATAAAAAACAACATAAATTGAAAGTTTTCGTAAAATTAAATGAATTCCCCATAAAAATCTTAAGTTTTTCCTGAATCAAGCATCAGTGATCCAACAGGTGGTATTATAAACAATATCTATCCAGTCCAACAACAATTAACATATTAACTAAGTACATGCATTCTGGACCAACACACATGACGCAGAAATGTTTTGCCACAATTTGAAAAAAGAACCAGGTAACAAATTATGTTTATAATTTTGCTTGTTGCAAAATTAAATCATGTAATTCTACTGTTATCAGATAGCAGTATATATTACAAATTCATCCTGGTAATATAACCTAAATCACTGCAGTCATCTTAAAAAGATGACTTGTTTGCAGACTGTGACAGTGCTGTATTCATCCATATTCTAATCAATCTTGTCTGCAGAATGCATAAGAACTATTCTGCATGTATAAGGCATCCTGTACCAGGTACATTTGTGTTGTGATGAAGTTAGTTCCATGGCAGAGAAAGTGCACTAGAACAGAAAGCCCGAGACCAGTCCCAGTGGCCTTCTTGTTTTTCTTATAACAGTATTTCATTTACAAACACATTAAACAATTTCTCAAGCATTATGATTGTTTTCTCTTACAAACTGAACTCAACAAACCAAACACGTATGCTGATGGTGTTTACAGGGTTCAGACCAAAACAATATTTACATAATTTTCTCATGCACTTCATTGATTGTTTAAACAGAAGGCAGCAATCAGACCACTTTCTCTATTTCTGTTAGACAAAAATATGTCTCAGATATATGTTGGCATAGTAATTTACAGAAATAAAATCATATAATTTGTCCACCAGAAATTTATCTGCAAGAAAAACAAATGGAATCTACTAGAACCACATTGGCTATGATTGGATTGACTGTAGGACTGACTGTAAAAGTTATGGATTAAAATAGCTTGATGCAGTCACAACTTCTTGGTTAATTTTTGTTTCATAAAACCCCAAGGTAGTCTGAGTGGCAACTACCAGCAAACACTCAAGGTACAAGCTGTATTACTGACATCAAAGTTGTGAATAGATGGCAGTTTTTTTTTAAAAAAAACATTTAAAAGACCAATGCAAAATGATTGCATTTACAAGTGTAATCATAACAGCCTAACTTCTGTCTCTTCATCTAACTGATCCTTTCCATTTTATAACTCTTGATAGTTTATTTTATGTTCAAAATATAATACTTGTGTTAAGTGCAATAATGCTACTCCAGGTATTAACAATTTGTGTAGTTTTGGAGTTTTGACCAGAAACAAAAGCCAAACGGACAATAGATTAACAGTGTGGATAAATGGATAGACAGAAAAACAGCCAAAAGCATACAAAATATTGAAACAATATTGAAACTGCAGAACTGTGAATAGCAACAAGCATATCCATAGCATAAAAATTATAAAGTATGCCAAGTTACCACAAATATGTTTGGATTTATGCCCCTGAGATGAAAGTGTGAATGATTGATAGATGGGTGAACAAACAGACAAATGAATAAAAAAATTAATATTGAAACTGATACATTATGATTAGTAATAGGCATATCTGGAATATTAGACTAATAATATATATGGATCAAATTTCATAGAGATATTTAAGTGTCTTTGGAGTTTTTGCTCCGGACACAAAAGTATGGATACTGGATGCTGGTTGAATGGACAGACAAAAAAACCCCAAAATAATGACATGGAACCTATATATACACACACACAAACAGACACAACTTTGCTGAGCAAACCAAAAAATGTTTCAGTAAATTCTCAATAATCAAGTAATAAAAGCAATATTAATTTTTTATTTCTTTTCTTCCATTTTAATAATAATATTAAAACTCTTCCAGCATCAAAGGTAGCTGTACCTAATACAGTGAAACCTGTCTTGAAAGACCACTGCTATGTGAGACCACCTGTCTTGAGAGACCATATTCTCAACACACAAATTTAATGATTATATAGCATTGTGACCTGTTTTGAGAGACCACCTGTCTTGAGAGACCATAATTTTATGGCAGAAAGGGTGGTCTTTCAAGACAGGTTCTACTGTGCCACCAAAAAGACAATGCAGTACAGATAATAAACATATAAATGATAATAATTTATGGTACTTGAACATCAAACTGATCACCACTGATCTGTTCACAAAAATAATAAAATTATTCCACAAATCATAAGTTCAAAACTTTAATCAATAATTAAGCTAGCTTTAATGGAATGATGTCTTCATGCAAAATACCTTAAGTAATATTATAAAGATAACATTAGTTATATACACCTTATATGCATGTATTCAGATTGAGCTTAGCTGTGACTGCCATGACTATTGTGACATTTACAATCTGTTGAGTGTAGCACATTTGGACATGAGCATGATTTGCCCATACTGATGACAAAATGACTATAAAATGCACCCAATTTTGCATGACATGACTGACATATGGCTTAATTGACCAGTTGCTAACTCAGCATGTTGGACATCTGTCAAAGACAACCCATAATTATTCCTCAAAATTATATGTTAAATTATTTGTTCAAAATTATTTAAATACCCTACAGCCCCAAGCCATATGGAAGCTGTCTCTTATTCTCTAGACTGCTTAAAATCACAAAATTGAAAGTTTCTTATCAGGTATATGAATGACTGCTCCAAGCACTTTACTAATGTTAATCTTAACATAGGTGCCTCATGCCACGTGATGTGTGGAATGTGTCAGTAAAAGGCCTTAACATCGGTGCCTCATGCCATGTGATGTGTGGAATGTGTCAGTAAAAGGCCTTAACATCGGTGCCTCATGCTATGTGATGTGTGGAGTGTGTCAGTAAAAGGCCTTAACATCGGTGCCTCATGCCATGTGATGTGTGGAGTGTGTCAGTAAAAGACCTCATGCCATGTAATGTGTGGAGTGTGTCAGTAAAAGACCTCATGCCATGTGATGTGTGGAGTGTGTCAGTAAAAGACCTCATGCCATGTGATGTGTGGAGTGTGTCAGTAAAAGACCTCATGCCATGTGATGTGTGGAGTGTGTCAGTAAAAGACCTCGGAATAATCATATATGTATTTCCAGGCATTATTTACAACCAGAGGAAAAGACAGGCAATAAAAATAACTGTTAATGCCACTCAAAAAATATTATTTTGGAAGCTGGTTTACCATTAGACTTAACCAAATATGTCTGTTAAATATATAATTTCAGCACGTCAATCAGACATAACTGGTGAAATCCTGTGTATTGGATGCTTTGGTTGGCATTTATATTGCTTTCATAACTAAAACATCACACATTTCTTACATCCAAATTAGATACTTAAAGCTAAATGATGATTAAAAATCAAATAAACAAAACTATGAGGAATGGAACCATGAAAATCACAATGTATAAAATCACAAAAATGGAATAGTGGATAAAAATGTCACAAAAATAACAATACTGTATATCGAGAAAAAGAATAAAAAATGGAATAATCAACAACTGAAACACAAATGTTAAGGTGAAACTGAACCAGTTAACTAGATAATAAGAAATCAAAATTGGCCTGAGATCACTAACCTGTACCAAACATCTCTCAAAGCCAATATTACCTGTACATCAAATGGTGGGGTAATTTTGGTTGAAAGGCTTTTTATACCTGATTGATATCAAAGCCAAACAGGTGCTATAGTGGGCTCTGAAAGCTTGACCTTAGTAGAACATTGGTAAAACCTGTCATATCAAATACTTTTCCAAAGATTTTTTGTTTTCAATTTGCCAGTAAGTATTTCAACTGATTTTGGAATTTCTCCTTCACTGATGCAAGCACTCTGGAATGTCCAGTATGGAAGCACCAGCAAAATCAACCAATGGAGTTTTACATAATAATAATAATAATATTTAGCAATAGTATTAATAGTAGAAGCAGAAACAGCAATACTTACAGTACTGATTCTACTACTGGGATCAGTACTACTAATACATTTAAAATAACAACAACTACTAGTACTACAACTACAGTGAAACCTGTCTTGAAAGACCACTGCTATGTGAGACCACCTGCCTTGAGTGACCATATTCTCAACACACAAATTTAATGATTATATCATTGTGACCTGTTTTGAGACCACCTGTCTTGAGAGACCATAATTTTATGGCAGAAAGGGTGGTCTTTCAAGACAGGTTCTACTGTACAATTACCACTACTATCTAAAGCTAACCTTGTAATTGGACAGACTATTACTCACTTGCTTTCGTATGGTAGACAGGGATTGCTTTATTGCTAGACAGATGTATTTACAGAAAAAAACTGGATTATAGGAAATTAAACTATAATTCCCTACATTAATTCCACGATATGTATGGTTCCTTTTACTTACATAAACACAGTTACAACTGTTATCATGCATTGCAAACTAGCAATACAAGTATCATGAATCACTGTGGCCTGACAATTGTCAGTCATTACAATTGTACCTGATCACTGCCAGTCATTACAATTGTACCTGATCATTGCGAGTCATTACAACTGTATCTGATCTGATCACTACCAGATATTACAATTGTACCTGTTCACTGCCAGCCATTACAATTGTACCTGATCACTGCCAGCCATTACATTACCTGAACTGCCAGTGTACCTGACCACTGCCAGTCATTACAATTGTACCTGATCACTGCCAGACAGTTTATTTCATTACAAATTTACAAATCAGTGCATTACTGTAGCATTATGTTGTGTAACTATTGAGTTTATGACATTAGTACAGTGAAACCTGTCTTGAAAGACCACTGCTATGTGAGACCACCTGCCTTGAGAGACCATATTCTCAACACATAAATTTAATGATTATATAGCATTGTGACCTGTTTTGAGAGACCACCTGTCTTGAGAGACTATAATTTTATGGCAGAAAGGGTGGTCTTTCAAGACAGGTTCTACTGTATTATCAGTGTTGCATTGTGTTGTGTTACTATTATGTCGCATTAAATTACTATTATTAGTGTTGCATTATGTTGTTACTATTGTGTTGCATTAAATTATTATTATTAGTGTTGCATTGTGTTGTGTTACTATTGTGCTGCATTACACTACTATTACTAGTACTGTATTGTGTTGTGTTACAATTGTGTTGCATTTTGTTGTGTTACTATTGTGTTACATTACATTACTATGATTAGTGTTGCATTTAACAGACCAGAATCTGTACAGCATGCAGTATGAAACATTTCTGCCAAGTTTTATCAAAACTGCCTCGTTGCATTCTGAGAAAATAATAAAAATATATTTTCAATCTGGCTGCAAAGGAAACTTCTAAACAACACAAATTTAGAGACATTAATACAAACTTTCATTTCAATATTAAATTTTTTTATCTTATTTGCTTTTAAAAATTTTGACATGGTTGACAATGAAACACATGATTACTAGGGTAGCTCCATTTGAAATAACGTCTTTACGAACATTCCTTCCAAGTCTGATCAAACTTCATGGCATAGAAAAATCTTTTTTGTCTTGGATACAATTTTCACCTAGTTGTTACAAAAGTGAGAGAGTTGCTAGAAAAGCCACAAAAATCACAGTGAAAAAGAAAATATCTTGAGAAACACTTCTTGTTTAAGAGCTTTGTAAAGAACATTACAAAATTTGGTAAATATGCACAGACATGCAACTCGCAATGCATGATATATGACTGCCATAGGCAGCACCATAAGCTCACCTGACCTTACACCAACTGAAGTAAAAAATGGTAATTTTTGTAAAATGCAAAAAGCTCTGCACTGGTATTGTGATAAAATACACAAAACCACACAGAGTAATAAATAGGTAATTCTGGAAGAATTACTTTTCATCTCAAACAAATTATAAAAATCAATTAACAATAAAATCAGAGGTCAGAAAAAGGGGATAAAAATTTAAATGGATCAAAAAGTTAAAGTTTCCATAAATGCATTTAAATGGCCACCTTTAATAAATATTTCTCACTTCAGCTTTGAGCAGACACTGTGCCACAAGAAATAAAGTACTAAAGCCATAATTCTTTATAGCGCACTGCTCCGGTGGCCTTGTGATTTTTAGAGCATCCACCTCGGATATAGGAGGTCGTGGGTTCAACCCCTGGCCAAGTCATACCAGAGACTTATAAAAATGGTACTAACAGTCACCTCACTAGGCATTCAGTATTAGAGGTTAATGTTAGGACTGGTCAGCCTGGTGTCAGGATAAATGTGATTGGGTGGAACATGATGCTAGATGTCTGCAGCATGATGCCCCCAGTGCTAGAGATCACTATAAACTGCCACGCTGCAGACATCGTAGCGATATGACTGAAAAATTGTGAAAGCAATGCTAAACATCCAAATCATGCACACACACACTCACAAACACACACTCATTTTTTATAGCAATACATGTACCATCATACTTGCCTATTAAGTTGAATCAAACTGCAAACAACATACATCTGTCTAGCTGTCACATAATATGCCAGCAGATCAGGGTCTATGTTGTTTGTTCTACTTACTACATGTAACAAACTGCACAGACCTGGATCTATAAACAAATTATATGATGCAGATCTGGGTATGTGCAGTTTGCACTTGAAATGAATTTATAAGCGAGTATATATGGTCTTTGCTTTCCATTTCTAGTTTCATGTAAGCTAAATATCACAGATGAAAAAGATGGCCCAAAATATTACACTAAGAAGGCAAATTTGTAAAAAATAAGTCAATAAAACACATCAGCTACCAGCAATATCCTTTTTCAATTCTACCATTTAATTAATACTGTGATTAAAAGAAAAATTTGTCTGATAAATGCATCCTCTAGAAGGATTAATGTCCCCTTCCTGTATAATGGAGACTTGGTTTTAAGCGATCGTAATACGGTGGTGTGGAGATCCATGTGTTAGCAATCCATTTTGATCCCTTCAGAATGTCACAGCCTCCATGATAGGACCGATCATCAATAAGTCCCAGGTAACCAGTCTGAATAAGATAATGTACTAGATAACATTTTTACTGTAATGGTTCTAAATATTTTAGCAACTTTACCTGATGACATTTGATGTAGCCAGTCATGTCTACTGCATAAATTTATAACAAGCACACAGATTTATTGGAAGATGTGATTTTGTTGATAATCCTGAGGATAAGTGTTGGTCAATTTAATTGATTTTACTGAGTACTGATTACGTCAATACATTGGTCCCTCACTATAACGCCATTCAATATAACACAGCCTGTGATATAACAAGAGTATGATCATGCATGTCTCTTGGTATATTGTGCAATGCGCTATCAATAGAACACCATGCCAACAGCTTACAGTATCCCAAGATGAGGTTTCATTCATTTAACACTTCAATAAATGTTAGTAGCTTCAACTTTGCTGCCTCACTAAAGACCAATCTTCATCTTCTTTCCAGTATGAACAATTTTTGGACGTAAGAAGTCTGAGTAGTCTTCTACCTCAAGGATCATTGGTATACTTAGATCTATCAAAGTGTATCATTGGTATACTTAGATCTATCAAAGTGGATCATTGGTATACTTAGATCTATCAAAGTGGATCATTGGTATACTTAGATCTATCAAAGTGTATCATTGGTATACTTAGATCTATCAAAGTGTATCATTGGTATACTTAGATCTATCAAGTGTATCATTGGTATACTTAGATCTATCAAAGTGGATCATTGGTATACTTAGATCTATCAAAGTGTATCATTGGTATACTTAGATCTATCAAAGTGTATCATTGGTATACTTAGATCTATCAAAGTTATTTCTTTTAATATTTTTTCTAAGTGAATAGAAGGTTTTGTAAAGTGCAGATAATGAATAAAAGTTGGTGTTACCAACCAAATTTCTTTAGGGAATTTCAAAAAAAAGGATGATGTACAAAGTAAGCAATATCACTGATACAAATAGAAACCCTCATGTCAATATTTCTGTTTAAACTTTTTCATCAAAATTCCAGAATAAAGCATAAAAAAGATCGACAAGCACAAGCATGTGCAATTATAAATACCCTCCATCAATAAATGACTCCTTTTACAACTGCAGTAAATACTGGAAGTTTCTAAGTTTTTATCTTGCTTAAATGTTTGAATTCTGATGAATTTAGTCTTACAATAAACCATCTGCAAACTAACATATATTTAAATTCACATAAAATTGAGTAAATACTGTCAAGCTTACATACTGATAAAAATATCACAAACAGATTGAGCTGTAAAAAGATTCCATTTAAAATTTTTAAATTTGAACAAAGGGAAATTAAAGTGATTCTGATAAATATTCACAAAACAGGAATTGGTGCTGGCAGTGGAATTTTGAGACGAGGCAATGACCTACCGGTATGTCAAACAGGGGCAATAACTGCATTATATTTTTGTTTACAAAGGGTCAAAAATTGAATTTGACCTCTTGATGTAAAACATTATTCTAAATTTGGTACAATTCATAAGTCCTTATGAATTATTCAGTAGAAATAGAATTTTGATGCAATATTGTATGAAATATATAGAGAGAACCAAAAATGCCCCTCAATACATAAAATGGGGCCATTAAAAATACGTGACCACTTGTTAGTGAGTAATTTTGTTTTTTTCATTGAATAGATTAACCATGAGTTATGAAACATAATAAAAATACAGATGAATTATTATCTCATGAAGTGTGGCCTCTAAAAAACTATATGTAGAAACATTTAGCTGTAAATTCTCATCAACATATAAATAATGGTCTCCTTTAATGAAATTGTTAAAATCAAGTAAGAAAATCTAATGGCAAATTAGTGAGAAAAATACAAACATTAGCTATGTTAAATTGATTTGTTTCCAAGCAGAGGACTTGTGTGTTATTTTGATCTACAAATAAAAAATTCCAAATTTGGTGAATCAAAATGCATCCTTTACACATTTTGTGGGCAATGATGACCTGATCTTGTGGAATTTCTTCCTATATATTTACCTCTGGATCAACATGATGATTGTACCACATTATGGCTGTCCCCTTCTTGGGTCTCAGTATGAAGGAGGCACTGTAGCAGAAATAGCTCAGATTGGACCAGTCATGATCTTCATCCTCCAATGAGGCCTAAAAATCAATCAATCAAGATTGATTTTGGATTTGAATTGAAAGTATAGATAAACACAAACCATCTGCATACAGCTCACGACATTTTCCATTTGATCAAATACAAGAGAACCTGTACTGTAGTCAGTGTCCTCAAACAAGACATTGTCCTCAAACAAGACAGTATCTCAAACAAGAATCCCTGAAAGGGACTGATGTTCTGGCTGAAAAAAATTTCCAGGAATGCAAGATAATTTTGTCTCTACTTTTTAATGGCTGATTATTGAGAATATTTCTAATATTACTGAGAAACTCAAAGTTGTTAAGAAGTTATTTTCTTATGCTTGAGTTAACATGTTCACATTGAAGCAGTCTCATTTCAGGTATTCTTCAAAAATATCCATAAACTGAGTTAAGTTAACAATTAATTTTTTAATTTATTAAAAAAAAATGAACCATTCATACTTGTTTGTTCTGTCATGCATACAACCCATTCCCAGAGTCTGAGAGCTGACAACCACTTGTTTACTAGAATGCAACTAAGTAAAAACTCAGGCCAAAATTCATTTGTATATCGTACTAAATCATATACATAGTCAATTGGTGAAATTCCCATGTCAATGTGACCATCATTTCAGGATGAGAAGTGATAAAAGTTTTTCAACATGGACACATGGTGGCCATATTTGATGTCTATGGGCATGTCAAATGGGCACCATTTTCATTTAGGAGCATCTAGACATAAAAAATAAGAATTTTAAAAAAAACGAAAAATTTTAATTAAAACCTAATTTTAAATACAACCATCCATTCAAGTGGAGTAGCAACAAAATAATTTTCAAATTTTCAAGATGACCACAATGGCAGCCATATTGCATGTAAGATGAACACAATTTTCATTTTGTCATATTGATATGTTGATATGAACATCTGTTCATGAGTAAAATCCATAACAGGATTTTCAGGACTGCTGCCATAGTAGCCACACTGAGTGCCATAATGGCCACACTGAGTGCCATAGTGGCCACACTGAGTGCCATAGTAGCCACACTGAGTGCCATAGTGGCCACACTGAGTGCCATAGTGGCCACACTGAGTGCCATAATGGCCACACTGAGGCAAACTCCACATTTAGAACCAGACATCTTGGGCGAATGTGGTGCAAAGTTTTGTCATCATGCTCCTCATAGTTTAAGAAGAATAGCAATAACAAACAAGTGCTAATGGACACTGAACAAACAATGCACAAAAGCTCATCACATAACCTCTGTTAGTCTATTACCAGTACAGCTAAAAACCACTTCTCGTATCCAGCCAGGATCTGATTTTCCTTCACTTCATTTTATCTAAATATAAACCTTTCCTTTACAGCCACCTTGTTTACTAAATCATAATTTATCCATTTTCTCTGTAAGCTGTTTAAAAGCAGCAACTGTATGGTGGAACCGCACCCCATAATGTATTTTTTGATTATTTTATATTTATTCCATCAGACAAGAAAGAACAGTACCAAGTTCGAGGGGCCCTTGGATCATTATCTTGCAATACAGACATACAATATGCAATACAAGTAGATATACTGTCAGTCTGGGAGAGACAGTACCAGGGTCGGGAAGCCCTTGGAATACTGTCTTACAATACATAAATACATACAGTATATGCAATACATGTAGATATACTGTCAGTCTGGGAGAGACAGTACCAGGGTCGGGAAGCCCTTGGATCATTGTCTTACAATACATAAATACATACAGTATATGCAATACATGTAGGTATAATGTCAGTCTGGGAGAGACAGTACCAGGGTTGGGAAATCCTTGAATCACTGTCTTACATACATACATACAGTATATGCAATACATGCAGAAATGCTGTCAGCCTGAGAGAGACAGTGAGAAAAAGAAAAAATAAGAAAAAAAGAGAAGATATAAGACTTGATGTATTTCTGTTACTTAGAAGTCATTATTACTTTTCTATCATGGCTTACAATGAAACTTCAATGTACAACAAATGTTGAGAATTATATGACCTCTGAATTTATGTATAAGAAATACATGAAACACAAAACTGTTAGTTATAGGAAAGTATTCGCTATATAGATGTAAAATTGCTACAAAATGTAATGAAAGCAACCAATTAACTTTGTCTTTTATAAACAGGTGGCTTTTTTATGATATAATGTTATGTTTCCAGTAAGGCAGGTTGTATCCAAAACCCTGAAGCCAAAATGTGAAACTGTATGAACTTTTAAATAATACATAACAAGACACATGGCAGCTAAGTAAAAGATAGTAACCTCTAGTTACAACAACCAGCTTAATTTCCAGCTAGTTCATAACTGTAACACATTTGGTGTTGTAAGAAAGCATACCTATACTCAGGAGGGTTTACCATTCTTGTCTTATTTGTGTCATACCAGCATGTATAAATGAGAAGAATTAATCAAACTATACATGTGTAGCATTCTAATGTTAATGTTCTTACCGTCAACTCTCATACATATTTTCCTACATTTAAAGCTCATTTATTTAGAAATAAAAGATTTATGTGCTATTGTCTCAAATACATCTATTAAACATGAAATCCCATGGAATGACAGTTTCATTGTAAGAACAAATAGCATTTGAAGGAAAAATGGGTGTTTGTTACTGGAAAATCCTTTTGATTTAAGTCCAATGCTGAATATTCCATTATTATTATTATCAAATTTACCAATGAACACTCTTGTTCTAATATGTTTTTTTTGGGAACCCAAATATTCTTTAAAAATAATTTTGTTGCAACAAGACTGGACTGTATGTTAATATATTATATGGTTCAATGTACTACCTGAAAAAGTGAATTTTGATGTAATTATTTGACATAATCACACACACTGCTTAAAGACCAACTAGATTTCGGACCTACAAG
Organism: Megalonaias nervosa; assembly: GCA_016617855.1. NCBI lineage: Eukaryota > Metazoa > Mollusca > Bivalvia > Unionida > Unionidae > Megalonaias > Megalonaias nervosa. Next base: position 13,754 of record JAECUM010042941.1, read on the forward strand.
ACCTTTTGGGTTGGATTTACATCTAAATTAGATATTTATAAATTAATTGGTTGTCTTATGTACCTGATACTTTTCTTCAGAGATATCAGCAAGTGGAAAGGCAGTCTCTCCTCCTGCTGGAACATCAGACAGGTAATACATCACTGTGATGTACCTGGTAAATTACAAAATGGATGCAATCAGTTATACTGTATATCAATCATGACCAAAAGAGATATTTTATGAACTGATTCATCTTACATGGAGTTTACAGTTTTGAAAACTTTAATAAAACAAATTTTCAAAACAAAATTGCTTAGAATTATCCCAAAGAACTATTCATAATTTTGTAGGACTCTTAAGTTTAACCCAATTCATCTTACCATTCATAAAACAAAATCACATTAAGGGATTAATAGGGACAATGCCATCTTAATAATAGATCTTTGACTACAGATATACTTGCTATATTCTCCAATCCAAAATTCAACTCTCTACTAAGAAACAATATACTGTACATACATGTAAGATAGATTCAACAGCAAACTGCTTTAGACCCAGACCTGCCATCACATAACATGCAAGAAGATCTGGGACTATGCCATTTGTTAGGAGAGATCAGTTGATAAAACAACATAGAGCCTGATCTGCCTGCACATTACATGATGGCAGATCTGGTATATATTTTCTAAAGTTGGACCTGACTTATAAGTGATTATATATGGTACCAATGCCATAATGGACAAGAATGTCTCAAAGTGAAAAGAGACTTTTGTGGTTTGTAAGTTTAACACCATTATTCAGCACATGATAGGCTATACATAGAGGCCAGTATATTCGATGGAGGAAAAACCTGGAATTAGACTGGGAAGAATCACTGACCCACAGGAAACTACTTGCAAGCTTTCTCTCACAGCCACATTGGCTGGACTTGGGATTCAAACATATGTGGACAGGGGAGAATGTCAGTGATCTGTAAAAGCAAGCATCTAAGACAACTTGGCCACCCTGGGGCCCAAAAAGAGACTTTGTATGCAGAATTTAACTTTCAATGTTGAAAGATCTTGTACCGGTAAGTAGGCTTTAGAATGTATAGTAAAAAGAAATTTAAAAGGGTGGTGGGGGTAGAAACTATTAAAATTCCTTTTGATCTCTAATAAAATTGCTATTCTCAGCCCGAAATGTCAAAACTAAAAATCTGTACACTGAGAAAGATTTAAAGTGATAAAGTGAGATGAGGAGAGAGAAATAAAACATAGTGAAAACAACAATATTAAGTTATTATAAACAAAACAAAAAAAGCAATAGATGTATGTATTTCTCTTTTGTTAACCTCAGTTCTCCTAGACTAAACTTAGCATGTGGTCCTTAACGATTGCTGTTTTTAAATTGAGCGGCTCAAATATTATCTGACAAACATTACTATAAAATACTGCATTTTCCATAAAGTTGTAACTGAGAGGGTGGAGGTTTTCATGGAACAAACAATGAATACCTTTCTCCGTAAATAACCTACCTACACAGACGACAGCAGGTATTCCATTTAGGTGTCTCCACAACATCACCACAATTTGTCTGGAAACAGCATGGGATGTCTGATGGAGCTTCATCATCATCAGAAGCATAGGTCTTGGAGCTGTCTAGATGGGCATGGTAATGTCCTCCTTCGCTGTAACTAACAACCTGTTACCAAATAAGTACAAACTATTTATCCTATGGTATGCTCAGGGGTCAGTAATGATATATCCATGTAGCAGTAGTGATATGTCCAGGTAGCAGTAATGATATGTCCAGCTGGCAGTAAAATGATATGCCCAGGGGGCAGTAATGATATGCCCTGGGGGCAGTAATGATATGCCCAGGGGGGCAGAAATGATATGCACATGGGACAGTAGTGATATGCCCTGGGGGCAGTAATGATATGCCCAGGGGTATCAATAACATGCCCTTTTGATTGCAACAATATGCCCATGAGCAGGAATGATATGCCGAGATGGCAATAATGATATACCCCAGGGGAGCAGTCATGTATAATTTTGAAAAGAGACAATGGAAAAAGGTTTCATTTCTCATATGAAAATTACTAAAATTGTATTTAACTAGTAGATGGGCTTATCATCACAGAATGGTATCAGCTTCACATAAAGCATGACCACAAAAATGTTTTTAAAAAGTCCACAAACTTTCAGTAAAAGAACTTCATGTATCCAGAGTCTCAAAAATCTATAAAATTTTGATCCAAGCAAAATCCACTTTTCTTGAACACAAGCATAATGCAAGTTAATATCAAAATCATTTAACTTGAATGCAATCTATCATTATCTACAAGTACTTTATAATCTACATGCAACTCACATTTAACCACCAAAATCTTAAATGTTTGTATTTATTGGCCAAACATAATTAGAAAATGCATTACAGTATACCAACAGTCCATAAATTACAAAATTAACTGGATAATCAGAAAAATTGTCAAATCCAAGTCAAAACCAATAAAAAGTCCACAATTTGCATAAAATCAGCAGATGGGGTTATTTTGTATCTATTCCTTCCGATTACTAATCAATATCTGCCAATCCAGGTTTGATGCCTGGTTCTGACTATGCAAGGTTCAGTGGTTTGTCAGTTGAGTTTTCCCTTAAGAAAAAAAACAACCTCACATCCCAAACTTAATTAAGCTTTCTATTCATGGTTGAATTTCTAAATCTCAGAAGTTTTGATGGCACAACCTTAAATAAAATTTCTTCCCCGATAATGTTTTTAACAGTTGGGATCTTCAATTATAGCTCTAGGGCCCTTATTTATAAGCTACAAGAGAGTAGAGAACCCCTTAATCTTTAACTCTATGGAAAACCTTGGTAAGGCCATCTTTTATACTTGCACCATTACTTTTAAAGACCATCCCAGGTCCACATTTGAGCTATGAAGTATGATTGCATAAAACTGTAAGCACTAGTTCATTAAGTTAGACTTCCATCCACTGCCCCTCTTTAAATGCAGGTTTGGTTGTCTGTCTCACTGAATTGGCTGAATTTTGTTTATCATTTTTATCTGAAGTATTTCACCTAATTTTAACTGATGGAAAATGAGGCCTAACCTTGATCTGATTTCAGATTAATAATGTGTTGTTATGCCGTATTATAACAATTCCTTGATGGAAAATCACAATGTATAAAATTTCTCTCACTATAATGTGAGATACATTTGTGACTCCCAATAACAGCATTATAATGAGGGAGCACTGTGCAGAAAGCCAACCTCAGTCAAAATATTCATTTGATCCAATGATGTTTTATTCAAGAAATTCATTTATGTGATGAATAATAACCATTCCCACATTTTTGAGGCATGTGTCAATATTGTACAGATTCTATTTTACACCAGGATTTAAATTTTACATTAGCATAGTTGAAATATAATTTTTCTATCTTCATTTAGCAACTGATAGTTATTTCATCATTATTTATGAAGTTAATAACACAGTACCCAGTAGCTAGTGTGCAAATTCCATGTATTGCCTAAATTGGCATGTGTCCTATTGCAATTATAAACTCATAAATTCCCCAAACCTTTGAATCCATGTCTTTGTTTTTTTCATACTGTAAATTTGGGATCAATTTATTCCCCAATAATATGTACCTTCATCAGTTGATCCACCTGTTATGAATGTCTTATACTGATATTCACATATGGACACACAAATCTGGTACCTTGACCATAATGCACTCAAAATAGGGAAAAAAGGTAAGGTAGCTTATGCAAAAGGATGATACTGGAGTCATATATAAAGAACACAACATAAATGATATCATTATCTCCAATATAAGGAAAATACATAGCAAATTAAATATTTAGCGAAGTGTGTATTCTTAAACACAAATTCCCTCACCTACAGGAACACATATGGAATTGCTGACAATATACAGATTGGTACACAATTTGAATGAAAAGGCAATAGGAGATAAGAAACTCGCACAAAGATATGTCATGACAACCAACCATGGTTGTTTTGGACAGGATTCAAAACCCATTATGGCCACTGGTGTTAGGATTTGATTAGTCTAGATTTAACAGAGTTAAAGATACAGAAAATGTGACAAATGGCATAAGGAAAAAGCTCAAGCATGAAACTAGGTCAGTGACCTACTTTTGGTACAATTTGGTCTTTAGATACATCCATGCACCAATTTTCATGAGTCTGAGTATGAAAGGGTCAAAGATAGCAAGAATGAAATTAATGGCTACTTGAAAATAAAAAAGTCACTCAAGCATGAAAATTAGGTCACAGTGAACAATTTTTTGTGTGGTTGAGGTATTTTCATTTAAATGTATCAACTACTAATTTTTCAAAATGAGTATTGGTGAAAACAGATGTAACAAATGAAAGATGAAAATTCAAAAGTGACCCACACATTTAAATTATGACGGCAGTGCAGCAGTATTAGAATAGTTGAGTTAACCTCTTTGAGATGGATCCATATACCAAATGTTCCTGAGTGTTGGTAAAACAGAGTCCAAGAAATCTTTGGTGCAAGGAATGAATAAACAAACGAATCAACACACAAACCTATGAATGAAAACACACATCAATTAACAGGCAAATATATCCTCTAAAATTTTATGGCAAAGGGATACAAATTAGCAGAGTTTGCATATAAATGTATGTTATCCAAGACTTTTATTTCCCTATTACTTCTTTATTTTGCAATAGTTTAAGGATATTCTTTCTTCAAGAACGGATAGAAAATATCAGTTTCTCACAGCAAGCACCACTAATTTTTCTGTAACCATATTCCAGTATCTTCACTACTAATGAGTCAAACAGCTGATAAAGCTTACATTGGGGAAATATTTTGTAGTGATTATCTACCTGGTAAGATAGTTATCAACTTTGAAAGGTCATTACAGGTAATTCAATTTTGTAACATCTAGCTGGCTTTTATATTTATTTTAAGGATACAAGTTACATTTGCTCAAATTGCTGACCTTGGCTAGAAGTATATTATGAGTGTATCCCAGGCCTCAAGGATGGGATTAAACCCATAATATCTAGCTATTAGACTGTAATTATTGTCATGTTCTTTGTATTATTTTAAATTTTCATTTAAGTTTACAGGCATTCTCTCAAACTGGGACCAATTATGTCTAATAACAGACTTAAAGGAATCAGCCTATCATTTTTTTCAGGAAACATATATGGGGCATACACACAAATCCTCACTTTGTAACAACAAGATAATGAATAACCTGAATTACCTTTGCTTATCAGCAAGATAATGTAATAACCTGAATTACCTTTGCTTATCAGCAAGATAATGCAATAACCTGAATTACCTTTGCTTATCAGCAAGATGATGCAATAACCTGAATTACCTTTGCTTATCATGAATTACCTTTGCTTATCAGCAAGATGATGCAATAACCTGAATTACCTTTGCTTATCAGCAAGATAATGTAATAACCTGAATTACCTTTGCTTATCAGCAAGATAATGCAATAACCTGAATTACCTTTGCTTATCAGCAAGATAATGCAATAACCTGAATTACCTTTGCTTATCAGCAAGATAATGCAATAACCTGAATTACCTTTGCTTATCAGCAAGATGATGCAATAACCTGAATTACCTTTGCTTATCAGCAAGATAATGCAATAACCTGAATTACCTTTGCTTATCAGCAAGATGATGCAATAACCTGAATTACCTTTGCTTATCAGCAAGATAATGCAATAACCTGAATTACCTTTGCTTATCAGCAAGATGATGCAATAACCTGAATTACCTTTGCTTATCAGCAAGTAATGCCATAACCTGAATTATCTTTGATTATCAGCAATTGTGAAATTTATCTATTTTGAACAATATAAAAATGCATAAATACCATGCCAGCTTATTGTTGCCCCTGGTAATATGCATGTTAATGCAGTAATAGTTGATGAGTTCATATTTCATGTTTCTTTTAGATAAAACATACATATAATAATGTAAACACTTACTTATCTGTTCTTTAAAGAAGGAAAAGATCCACAAAATTTATACAAATTTGCAGCATGTAAAAATACATTATTATTTGAAAAAGTACCTGAAGTTTCTCACTTCTTTCAATGACTGCTGTTGGTAGCTCTGTAATACTGGCAACTCTGAAATCAATGATAAATGTTTAAGGTTAAATTTCCAGACAGATCTTTCTATTTCTATCTGATTCATAATTTCTCAGTCATTCAGCATGTCAGAGATTATAGATTATAATGAATAAAAAAACAGAATCTTTCTTTCAGTCCATTTACACTATGGTACTAAAGAAATCACATTTTGGGTTCATGCCTTTAACCTAATTATATTTATTTTTGCTGTTATTTCCAGTTGCTTAAAGTTATATTAAGGGGCCCCAAGTGGTCTAAAGAGCTCACCGTTAGGGATCATTGCCATCTCACCTCTGTCTATGTGGGTTTGAGTCTCTGGTTCAGCCAGTGTGGGTATGTGAGAAAGCTTGCCAGTAGCTTCTTGAGGGTCAGTGGTCCTTTCTAGGGTCTTCCCAGGTTCTTCCTCCACCATTTATATTGGCCGCCATGTATAGCCTATCATATGCTGAAAAATGGTGTTAAACCCAACAACAACAACAAAGTTATGTAAATATACAAGCAAACTAGTCCTACTGGGCACCTCAAAAAAGTGGCCTTCTTCAAGTGAAAAAACTCTCATAAAATTTCTTAAGCTGACTGAGAAAGTTATTCATAGAATGCATTCTTTGAAGTACAGTGGTTCCTCAATATAAATCCCCTCATTATACGGCCACCTTCTTATAGCACTTGCATACTTATTAATCCTATTTAATTGTCAAATTTTATTCTAATGTTCCTATTTAATTTCATTTTATTTTAAGACTAGGCACCTGAGAATCGTATTGTAATATAGTTTTATCGTTGTTAACTATTTTGCATATTTTTGTGTCTACCAAGCATTTGACTTGTTGGAATATACCAAAGTATAAAGTCAACTCACTTTCATGTTTTTGGTCTCCCATGAATAGTGTCATAAAGAATGAATACTGTAGCCCATGAATAGTGTCATAAAGAGGGAATAATGTAGCCCATGAATAGTGTCATAAAGAGGGAATAATGTAGCCCATAAATAGTGTCATAAAGAGAGAATACTGTAGTCCATGAATAGTGTCATAAAACTGTAGCCCATGAATAGTGTCATAAAGAGGGAATACTGTAGCCCATGAAGTGTCATAAAGAGGGAATTCTGTAGCCCATGAATAGTGTCATAAAGAGGGAATACTGTAGCCCATGAATAGTGTCATAAAGAGGGAATGAATACTGTAGCCCATGAATAGTGTCATAAAGAGTGAATGAATACTGTAACCCATGAATAGTGTCATAAAGAGTGAATACTGTAGCCCATGAATAGTGCATAAAGAGTGAATACTGTAGCCCATGAATAATGTCATAAAGAGTGAATATTGTGGTTCATGAATAGTGTTATAAACAGTGAATATGGAATTCCATGAATAGTGTTATAAAGAGTGAATACTGGATCCCATGAATAGTGTTATCAGAGGCAATACTGCATCTTATGAATAGTGTTATAAAGAGGAAATACTGTATCCCATGAATAGTGTCATGAGTGAATACTGTAGCTCATGAATAGTGTCATGAGTGAATACTGTAGCTCATGAATAGTGTCATGAGTGAATACTGTAGTTCATGAATAGTGTCATAAAGAGTGAATAATGTAACTGATGAATAGTGTTATAAAGAGGGAATACTGTATCCCATGAATAGTGTCATAAATAGTGAATACTGCAGCCCATGAATAGTGTTATAAAGAGTGAATACTGTAGCCAGTGAATAGTGTCATAAAGAGTGAATACTGTAGCCCATGAATAGTGTCATAAAGAGTGAATACTGTACCCCATGAATAGCATCATAAAGAGTGAAGACTGTACCCCATGAATAGTGTTATAAATATTGAATACTGTACCCCATGAATAGTGTTATAAAGAGTAAATACTGTAGCCCATGAATAATTTCATAAAGAGTGAATACTGTATCCCATGAATAGTGTTTTAAATAGTGAATATGGAATCCCATGAATAGTGTTATAAAGAGTGAATACTGGATCCCACAAATAGTGTTATCAGAGGTGATACTGTACCCCATGAATAGTGTTAGAAAGAGTGAATACTGTAACCCATGAATAGTGTTATAAAGAGGGAATACTGGATCCCATGAATACTGTTATCAGAGGCAATACTGTCTCCTATGAATAGTGCCATAAAGAGGGTATCCTGTATCCCAAGGTGTTATAAAGAGAGAATACTCAGTCCTAGATTATGGCTGTTATGAATATTAATGACAACTCATCTCATTATGACAAATATTTATCTACTGAGATTGTGCCTGTTTTAAATATTAATAACAACTCTCAAAATGAATCACCTCATTATAAAGAATATTCACCTATTGAGACTTTGGCTTTTGTGAATATTGATAACAACTTTCAAATGAATCACCTCATTCTAAGGAATAGTCACTTATTGAGACTATGGTTTTTGTGAATATTAATAACAACTTTCAAAGGCATCACCTCATCAAGAGGAATATTCATCTATTGCAATATTGCCCGTTATAAATACTGATGACACATCTCAAAAGCATCACCTCAACAAGTGGAATATACATCCATTGATATTTGTCTATTGTTATGACTAATGACAACTCTCAAAAGCATCACCTCAACAAGTGGAATATACATCCACTGATATTTGTCTATTGTTACGACTAATGACAACTCTCAAAAGCATCACCTCAACAAGTGGAATATACATCCGTTGATATTTGTCTATTGTTATGACTAATGACAACTCTCAACATGACCTCACCAAGAAGAATATTCCTCTCTTGAGTGGATATAGAAAGGGTTGTAGCATACTAGAACCCCAAAAGGAACATGTGTCACCTACCTCTCTTGGACCAAAAGGAAGGTGTGTTACCCCTATCTTGGACCAAAAGGAAGATGTGTTACCCCTCTCTTGGACCAAAAGGAAGATGTGTTACCCCTCTCTTGGACCAAAAGGAAGATGTGTTACCCCTCTTTTGCACCAGAAAGGATCTTTAATAACACACACAGCTTCTTTATTAAAAATTGAAAAAAATGGGGAATAAACACCTCAAATTTGTCAGACCTTCAAGGACATCTGTAAACATTTTCTTTATTAAAATAATTAAAGTCCAAAGGAAGAAATTCTGAAAGGGAGACAATTAGGCATCCATAACTTTTCAGCAGATATCTGATTTTTAAAGCAGCATGCTTAACAAATCGAGTGAAAATTGGAGGTGAGGGTGAAATCACACCCTTCTCAACTCCCCTGGCTATGTATAAGAGTATAACAAGTCTGAATAAGTCCAAGTCTAATTCAACCAAACTCTCCTGTGACTCTTATGAGTTACGTGCCTGGTAAATGTCTGCACGACTGATTGGTATTGACAAGTGTCACTTGTTTGTTCTTTATTTTTGAACCTTCTGTCCAAATAATACACTATCTATACCATAAAGTTCATCAGCACTATTTGTACATAAGTGATACAATGTAAATATATTTTAATGTACTAGAAGTGGTAGAATATACTGAGGCAAAGCTGGCTAATTGTGCCTTATTTTATGTACTGGATGAGACACTGTGCCCAATTTTATATACTGTGTCAGTCTCACAGCTTGATAATTTGCATGTTTTCATGCAGAAATGACAACCTGTCTTACCTATGAATATTTTATGTGGTCCATTCAAAGCATAAACAAAAAAAATTAAAATTGTGCATTTATATGATCTATGTTTTTATGAGGAAATCTGACTAACTTGTCAGTCAATCCAAAACTTTACTATTATATCTCTCAATTTAAAAGCTAGCAATGTTTATATCAACTCCTACCAGAACCTTGTATGACAGAGATTTCAGTGAGCCATAAGACAGGTCTGATTGAATGAATAATCCTAACTTGCCTGTTTATTAGAGATGCCCCCAAATCTCCAAGCTCTGCCATTGTTAGCCATGTCTGATTGCTGATGCGGGAGACATCAGCAACATTCTTTGTCTTCAACTCTTCCTCAAGATCACCTCCAAAGACACCACTCTTTTTAAGTCCCAAATTCTTTGCTGTTTGGATTATAATATCACACTCCTCTGATGTCAAGAATTCGTGAATTTCTGGAAATTAGAGAATCACTCATTATTTATTATCCATTAATTGTACATTACTTACAGCTAGGGTAGGGCATGATTGTTTGCACATTAGAAAATGTAAAGGGTACAATATTTTACACAAAACTAATGGCACATATAATAATATATATTTACAATTTTAGGAGGTACAGTGTGGAAATTAAAAGCATTAGGAAGGAATAAAAACACCATGTGACTTGTAATTAAAATAACTCAGACACTTTATTCCCAAATATACTGACCATTTCCTGGTGCACCAAATAAAGGACTTAAGGAAAAATTCCTGGTACCATTATAGCTAGATGGCCCTGCATATTTTTTTCAACGAAGCTTTGCTTGGAACATACAAAAATTAAGAAATAATGTGAGGCAATCATATTCAGAGCAAATATAAGTTTATAAAAAGTGAATGAATACATTGCAATAAGAACTGTTACATTCAACATAGCTGGCTGGTTATTGAAAGTTCCATTACTCAAAATAGACAAAGGGAGCCAACTCATTATTATATACACTAGAAAAATCCCGGATTTACACGACTTTAATATGACTTTGCTGCAGGTCGGCTTTAAATAACATTAAACACCGAGCACAAACATCATTCAACATAGTTCTTGTGACCCCTTTATCAAATGTGGAATGAATGTTATCAAGCATAAGCAGTTGTGAATACAGTAGCCTAGAGAGGTGGAGGGGGTGGGGGCTAGGAAAGGTTACTAGCCCCTTCTATTTTTTTTGGTATAAAAATGAACTTGTACTGTAGTTGTCATGCTAAATTCAGTTGAATGCTAGTTAAAATTTTGATATACAATCTAAAGTCAAATGTGCTTTTACAGAAGATAACAAAGAAGATAAGTACAAAACATTGATATTCAGTACAAATGAAAATTTTTTATGACAAGTTACCAAATATTGGTGGCTGAACTGCTCGAGTTATCAGCTTCAAGACTTTTCCTGGTGAATACTCTACTTCCTGTGTGTCACCGACCTGAAAGGACAAGTACACTCTGACCTAAATAAAACACCATGACATCTATTTGAAATTAACCCCAAATTTTAAAATCCACATTTCTACCAGTGATATAGACAGACTTGAATTGCACATTATCTATCCATGATTGGAACACTGCATGATAAATTCTTTTTTTCCAACTGACGATTTACAGAAATTTGTTTTAGTACATTATGCATTACCCTCAACTACAGGTTACCATACCTGGCTACAGTCATTACACCCGTTCCAGAGGGCACTAATGCATGTACTTGAATGTTATAACATCACACTAAGTCGTGTGAAATACTAAATCTATTATACCATTCTTGCATGTATCTGTTCTTCTAATGCATGGGTGGGCAAACTATAGCTAGCAACCTGGTTTTATTGGCTTATTTACATCATAGGGTATGGCTTTAAAAATTAACTATCTGCCCCATGCCCTGGAGGAAGTTGCCCAGGCCTGTTCTAAGGTGTTGTCTTGCAGGGTATAGTCACTAAACCAAAGTTACATACTTTATACCCAACTGGACAACACTATAGGAGAAAAGTTACCTCTAGAACAGGCAATAATATAATAAATAATAGATATGCATTTAATGATAAATCTTATGGAGATATTAACAGCTGAATAATGTTCTAGTAGATCTGATCCTATACTGACAAAATCAAAACAACATATACACTGCCTGACAACACAAATTGGGCTGGCAACTCTGGGTTCATGCTGTTTTCCAGTTTAGTGTCTGTTACTTTAGCAAACTGAAGAAATCCCTATTTACATTCCCAGTCTGCCTTTAATTACCACATAAAATAATATAGCTGGAAATTCATTAAATCTGAATTCTGATTTTATTATAAACAACGTGTGTGTGTGTGTGTGTGTGTGTGTGTGTGTGTGTGTGTGTGTGTGTGTGTGTGTGTGTGTGTGTGTGTGTGTGTGTGTGTGTGTGTGT
>JAECUM010042944.1:0-31669 GCA_016617855.1 Megalonaias nervosa
TATATATATATATATATATATATATATATATATATATATATATAATATGACGCCTAGCTTGGAAATCTTGTTTTTTTGACTACCCATCACTTTATGATCATACTGACAGAGGGATTTCTCCAAAAGATTTGTAAAAATATCCACTCTGTCTTAAATGAAAATAATGCCAATATGACAGCCCATACGTCCATCATAGCAGCACATTTACAAATCTTTTTGCCCAGGATCGTAAGAGATTATTCCAGCACTTGGTAGTTAAAGGGAAGAAGCAGTTTTATCTTGAATTCTTTCAAATGTTTTTGTACAACTGAGTCAGTCCCTTCTTTAGACTCTTTTTATTGATTTGTACTTTTTCACCTTTTTGCTTGGTATATTCTCCTGTTCTGTGCGTTGACTGGATTACTGTCTCTTAATGTAGGGAACGAATTAAAGACAAAAGGAACCTTTGAAACGCAATCTTTGGGTAAAAGTGGACCGCTCCAGAGATATTATCGCCCCGCACCTTTTCGTTAACTGTAACCAATTTGTCGTCCTTTCTTTCAGCCCACCCTTATTTATCACCCATGTCTGCCCTGTATATCCCTCGCTAAACCCATCTGATCAATTAATTAATTATCTTAGGTGCTATTCCTGGTAAAACATTTTGACCTCTGAAGTCATATTCGACCTAGGCAGACTTTGTTGGATTCTCATGAATGTTCGGGCGTGCTAACTCATTAAATTATAGCGGTTTTATTGTTAATTCTGATTTGTACTCGGGTTGTTCATCAAATTTACATGACAGCATTAGATCATTGACTTAAATGAAGCAACCCGTGTGAAGCCTGCTCGGAGCGCTCTGCTTCTGCAAAGGATTATCTGATTTGTTCCAGCATGTCTTCCGTGACGCATCGGATTGATTCAATGTCTCCAGGGATTCTGTGTCTGCTCGGTTGCTCATGTTGCCCTTCCGATGTCCTTAGACGGTTTAATCAATGGAGCAACATTTAGTTCCAATCACCCTGTGATAACTCCCTCGTTAACTGGCGAGATTGTAATTGTTGTTTGGATGCATCACGCTTTGGTAAATATGCTTGTAGCCTTTCAAGACGCTACTGTGGTAGTCGTTGTGTTCTGTTCATTATATTTACCTCGTAAATATTTAAAATATATTATTTCAGGCACAATGAATAATCAAATGTATATTTAATCAATGCCAATCCGCTATCACACTGAACTTCACATCGATATGGTAACAAACCCGTGTATTGTGTCCTCAGCATGTGACAAGCAATTTTTAAAAGGAGGTTTTTTAAACCATGTCTCTGCGTCATGAATATTATTGAGCATGTGTGAGTGTACCTCATGGAACACAAAAAAATGAAATTGTCCTGGTTAGCTTTGTGGATCAGTGTGTGTCGTTTTTTTTTTCAAATATAACACATCTGTTGTTTTGTGTCTATCCTTTGAGAATATCGCTGCTTGATTAGGTTGTTTCTCAAACATCACTTTGTCGATCACAACCAACTTTTAAAAACTGCTATAAATGTCACCATTGACGGGTGCGTTTTCGTTTTTCTTGACGAATTCAATAACATCGATGCCTTCAATGTTCATTGCGGCATAGTCGTGGTCTCGCAGGACGTTATAACATACCTGAATGTCTGCGGTTGGTGCAACCAGATGTAACGTGTCCCTTCGTAACATTCTCATAACGAGGGTTAGCAGCAACTGAGTCTTACAACAAACAGACGGCTATATGACATTAGCACGCATACTGTTCGGTAGGGCCTTGTTGTGTTTTAATACGTCATGGGATAGTAAATGTTCTTCTGACAATTTATTCTCCCTGATTAATGAATTCACTACTGCGTATAGTGACATAAAATGTCTGACTTGTAGACTGTCTGCGGTGTAAAAGTAAGACAGCCACAGTTGACACACGAGATCACCACGGGAACTGAAGTCTGTTATTAAACGTACATAAATCGTTTATTATCAAAAACGTGTATTCTGTACAAATAATAGCTTTTGTTGCTTCCGTTTATCCTTCACCATAAACGCCTAAAACGTTAGTATTTGTGACCATTCTAGAATTACATTTATCTAACCAATGTTATCTTGTGTGCAGAAGGAAACAAAATAATGTTTGTATATACCAATGGGAGACGCTAGTGGACTATGTGATTACATATTCGTGATAAAACATGCATATAACATGTTAGAAACCAAAGTATCGCTTTAAGGACGCATACACCAAGCATTAGGCACTGAATAAATAAAAGGGATAATACCATGGCATCATAGCACAAACAAAGCATTGCAGCTGCTGTTAAAACAAGTGTCTAGAGGTGGGTTTGTGGCTCTGTGTATGTGTCTATGTGTGTCCGTGTGCGTATGGATAAAATGGAAAGTGAAACCAAGCGCATTCGAAATATACTAATGCTTAAATAAACAATAATAATCTGAAGATGAAAGGGATAGGTCAATATTGTAAATGCCTACAGCAGCCCGCCAATGCTCAGCTCTTGTCATAAATCAACAACAGTATATTTGTTAGTAGAAACAAATGTTGGAGGCATCCCAAGACCTATAGTACAATACAAACTTGCTTTGATTCTGTGTCCCAACATTTATAAGTCATAACAAAACTATTTTTGAAAATAATTTAGGGTATCACAAGATTTAGAGTGTCACAAGACTTACAGTCATTATAATCGACTTTAAAGAAAAGCTCAATCACATTGGGACATGAAGAACCGAATATGATGAGCTTTACGGAAAGTAATCACGTTTGCGAATCTGCTCTTGTCTACATTTGTAATGCAGCGTTGTGTCATTTATAAAATATTCCCTAATATACAAAGTCAGAATTATAAATATATTTTTGATTAGGTAGAAGTTGAGAAACTGATACATTTCGTAGGAGTTGTAACACCCATAAAAACTCTTAGCAGTTTTCTATATAGCACAAAACAAAACACATTAAGAGTATCTATGTTTACAATAGCCTAAACTCATTACAATAATATATGATGTGGTATAGGACATTCAAGTGCTTTTCATAGTATTTATTTCGTTAAAGTTCTTCAGGCACGTTATAAAATGTTTCAAGGATAAATAAAATAATGCAGACAACGTGATTATATCTTGATTATATGCCACTAAGCACATTCTTTTGATAAGTTATTCCCGATTTGCTCGCCAATATAACTTATGAGTACAAAATTGTATTCTCCTGGCAAGTATATCTTGAAGAGCAGAAGTGTAGATAGTTCATGATATTTTAGCTCTAATTTACAGATGTCAAAACAAGTCGTAGAGATCATATTGTAATATGAGGACAATACATTCCGGTACAGTATTGTGAGTAGAACGCTGGGGGAAAAAAAGTCACAAATCATGTTAACCCTTACTGGCATTTTTCCAATATTGCCCTTTGAGACAGGACACTGAAACATAATTACTTTATATGTCTACTCAGTACAGTTGTGGCTTAATCTATAAAGACACAACTTTAACTATTGTACATATTTGTGTCTTTTGTATATTAGACGGGGGGGGGGCATAAATGAACTGGATTGATTGATTGGCATGTGTTTTGTTGTAAATACAAATTTTGTTCGGTGTATGTAATTATTTCCGGGAAACATTTTCAGACTTTTCTTTTCTATTTGCATTACTAGGCATAATAGAGGCAATGAGCTTCATTTAAACCAAAGATACATGTGTGCTACCTAACTTTGCCTACAATGTATGGCTGAATGTATTTGATCATGTTCATGCATAAAAGATAAGCTGTAATATGTAGAAAATGGTCTTCCGTTATAATGTGAAAACCATTTGAATCAAACAAATAGTAGTACGAAATACCAGCATAAGTTGACGTTGTGAAATGTGTGTGTGAAGGTCCTTATCTGTTATATTATTTCGTTCAATTCGAGGGAGTAAAGAATCATGGACATATATTGTGATATCTGAAAGTTCCAAATGTATTGATATTATCTAGTCAAAAGTTAAAATTTTAGTTAAATTACAGCAATATTACAATGTATGCTTAAGATGAAAATGATATGTTCTTAGTGATGTTGGGCCTTGTTTGATGTGCACCTTAGATTATCCTCATGAAATACATCTTTCAACGTTTGCTTTATATCAATGCCATTTTACCACAAACAATTCTAGCTCAATAAAATCCCTCGTTAATGAAACTGATTGCCTTCTTCTTTGCACAAAACCTGCATGTATATGCCCGCTATGTTATGTTGTGATGTTCATTCATAGTATAACAATTAACTTGGTTTGTTTACCATCTATAGTTACTAACGTTTGTGAACAACTTGCTGTTTGTGCAGTGAAGAAACACATCGCATTGGGGTCCAAAATTTCATATCACTGACAAAACTAATAAAAATGGTTTGTGCAAAATGACTTTAGTTCTCCTTGAGATAGTTAACAAATTTTGTAGACGGGTTTTACTAGGTTGTGGAGGATCACTATATATTTTGGGGTCAATGTGTCAAGGTCTCTGAATAAAAAAAGGGCTATGATGTATGAACATTAGCATTAGTTGAAATCACCTCCCATAGATAAACTATATGGATGTCATGCACTTATGCTAAGACAGAAGCACGTGTAGTTTGGTATCAAATGATCAAAGGTCTCGTTTGTTATAACCGACGGAAAACGGCCTCAAGAGTCTCCCTGTATCTGCTAAGGAGACTATTACACCAGAGTATGCATGTATATTTCTGTTTATACTCCTTTAGGTTTCGTGACGACCACAATTCATTTAAAAGCCAGATTGAGGGTGTGTACCTGTCGAAACATATCTTTCCTTTCATTAAAGGAAATGGAGTACTTTTGAAATGATAACTTTAACAGAGATATGAAGATTGATAAACAAAAAAATTCAATATATTCATAGTAGATATTTATGTTAAATTTAAGGACTGTTAAACTGGATCTCCGATTTTAATCATTTTAAGAGTACTGTCGTATTTTCTGACAGGAAAATTTATAATAAAATGGATCTTTTAGAATTGGTATTAAATTGCGTAAAATCACTAACAGCAGCTCGGTGATGTAATAGGAAAATAATTATTAAGTTTTATCCTTATTTAGAATGTTCCTTGCTATGAGGAATTGTATGCTTCAATGATTGCTCGGTCAGTTTATACTGAACAAGAAACAAGCATTAAATATGTCTAATTTTGTTTCTCTTTATTTCCATATAATTCCAATATAAATCAACTATTTGTAGATAATGAGTTACACTGCACCATCAGTTTCAAAACAGCAGATTCAGCATACATACTGTTACGAATATATAATTTAATTGCTTGTGTGTTAATATTAAATTCTTTTTTATTTTATTTTTGAATCATTGCATTTTATTGCAATGATTATTTTCACGGGATTTTATATTTTTGAAAGAGATATTATGTTTATATAAAACGTAGTATGACTCGCATAAGCACGATTTTAGCTTGCCGTGGTTTGTCGATTTAGTAAACACTATGCGAAAACGATTGGTTATTGCCAAGGTCATTATCTGGCATTCGTGTAAAGCATTGTTTACTGCGCTGTTTGATGATGAAATAACCACGCGTTCCATCGTGCGCGCCTGAAATGACGTCTTAGTTCAGTTTAAAAATACTCAGACCACGTGAAATAGTCAGTCGTATAATATACCTTCAAGAAGAAGGATATATTGCTATTAGGTGCCGTAAAGAATCGTATTTTTACATCTTTGGAGCTCAAAATGTTTTATCATAGATGACAGCTTGTTCAGAAGTTCATCTATTTTTTAGAATATAATAATTTATTCCGTGGAGAACAATACAAATGATTCCTTTGTATAAACGTTATAGGACAAAGACATTCAGTGGAAATTTATTCTAAATTGGAACATTACAAGTTGTGGTTCAACGTGGAACTCTTGACATTCGTATAAAGACTTCACCTGACGTCATCATCCTCCATCCTGGAACCTCGTCGAGATTCAAACTTGGATTCAGCTAAGACTGTTTAGTGATAGGACTTATATATTGTTTCAAATTCTAGGATAAATATTTGGATTATATTCACAAACTGTAAGCCCTATTTTCTATTTTCACTTTTTCACCGTTTTTTTTTAGGGAAATAAATTATTTTTGTTAAAACTTACAAAACTTGTTGGTTTCACTGTTTTCTTTTGTTACTTTTTAACGAGCCTATACGTAACAATACTTTTGTGTTCACCGTGAGCGTCTAAGTGATGTTGAAAGTGTACGTGTACACCTTTAACATGTATGGTGCTTCAGGAAATGTTACAGATAAGCATCCAATGTAGACAACTTAAGGGGCGCCTATTGTCAGAAACAACCTTGGACTTGAATGATGGTCAGCTACAACAATTATGTACTGTCATGGAGTAACCTGTCTTTCATAAACTTAAGGAAAGTGTTGTGGTTTGGGGAAAGAAATAATGGTAGTTATAAGCCTAGTTTGTTTCATAAATATATTTAAGTACTGCACATTTTTCATTTCCACCTCTCAGTAAAAACTTGTTCAAGCTACCTAGCTTAGACGCTAATCACATAACAACATATTGAAATATGTTTCTTCTATTTGAAAGCAGCCAGATGATCCTTGCATCAAATAATCTAATCCATCTACTCTTTGTAAAATGATAACAGATCAAATCCAGTGTAAATAAATACAACGTTAATAATTAGTACTGAGTCTTATACAAAGCATAAAGTTGACCTTTATTAAGAATATTACTGAAAGTTTAGTCACTGAACCAAAGTACACCCAAGGAATTAATCTAAAGATAGCTTTTGAAAATGCACTTATTTGCTGCAGCATGACGTTCGTAAAATATGAAAAGCCATTATTCGCCTGAATGCCCTATATTATGGTATGATAAAACTTATATTTTATGAACAAAATTTGGACATAAAAGATTTCGATATCTGATTAAAGCTTGCAATTATGTAATGTTTATGCCATGATATATTTGCAATTTCGTGGTGCAGCTTAATATGTCAGTTATCATTGTTGGTAAATAAGCGTTTCATTTCCGTGTAAAATATTCTATAATTTTCAAATTATTTAAAAATAAATATGTTCTACTATTGCATGATTTGTTCGTTATTCCTATGACAAATTTAATCAATATTCGAACGTTCGAGTGAGTGTCGATGCGAAGGAAGGCGTTTCGACAGAAAACATATATAGAACCTATTTTAGAGCGTATTATTTACGCAATCTTAAGTTTAGTTTCACAGTATACGGTCAAGACTATATGTAAAATATCGTTTGCTCTATCGGAACTCGAGCCACTTTTACATTAGGATTATCTGGATTAGCAGCTATTTGTTTGCATCTTGCAACCTCTATCAGTCATACCAATATAAATAAACATCATGCTGTTCCTATCTTTCTCCCCATACAATAATAACAGAAATCAAAATAGAAAAAAATAATCTTAGTTCCAGTGTTAGGTTTTCGTATTATTTATTCAAAACTAGGCACTAAAATAATCACAGTGGAAGGAATATTTTCTTAAACAAAACATATCCTGTAGATGCAAATCTAGTCAACAACAACAGCAGGCAGAATATAATTGCTCGTCATTCTTTATATATATATATATATATATATATATATATATATATATATATATATATATATATATATATATATATATATATATATATATATATAATGCTAATTTATCTTAAATCTGTACATTTAAATTGTACCGACAACACAAATACGACAAAGTTTGTTCATGTTCATTCCTCCCTCAAAATATGTTCACAGCATGGAACATCAATGCAAGTTATTACACATCCATGAGCACAATCAGTTCCGAGAGAAAATATTTGAACACGATATTCCAAACTGTAGAGGGGAAGAATATTTTTGTTACGGTTATGGATACATACACAACACGACACTTCAATCAATTATCTACCAATCAACAACCCCTCTTTTTAACTGATAATAGCGTTACGTGTAGGCTCGTAAAAAAGTGACAAGAGAAAAGAGTGAAGCCAACAAGCTTCGTATATTTTAACAAAATAATGTATTTCCCTAGAAAACAATGTAAACATTGGAAATAGGACTTACGGTTTGTGAATATAATCCAAAATTTAATCCTAAGACTGAAAAATACTAGTCCTATCAATAAATAGTTCTAATAAAATCCGGGTTCGAATCTCGATGAAATTCCGTATAGAACTCCTGAATAAATTTCCACTGAATTTCTTTCTCCCAGAACTTTATTATAAAAAAGTACACTTGTTTAGTTTAATAGAGAATAAATTATTTAATTCCAAAATATAGAAAAAAATTCAGAACAAGCCGGCATCAACAATCTAAAACTCCTTGTATCCTCAAGGTGTCAATAATACGACTAAATGAAAAACGCTGAGAACGAGTATTAAAACCTAACTAAAACGGCATTTCAGTTTCACGTGTTGGGTCACGTGGTCTCTTAACATCGAACAGCGTAATAAGAAAAATGCCAATTCTCACGTAGCTGGAATAGCCCTCTCTAAGAACCAAATTCTCACTCTGAAAATATATAAAATAGAAACGCTGTTTACAATCCAGTTAACACGCGGGCCGAAATGACATTGGAAACAGCCAATGGTTATCACTCGATATTTACAAAAACTGTGTACCAGACTGAGCTAAAAATAATGCTTCTGTAACAGGTTTAACGTTTTAAATAAATAGAATTTACTTGAAAAAATATCGAATCCCGTGAAAATAATCATTACAATAAAATGTAATGAAACAAAATTAAAATAAGAAAGAATATTAAAACTAACACACAACCAGTTTAATTACATATACGTAACAATAGCTGATGCTATAATATTGCAAACGCGAACGAAATATAGAAAAAAATATTGCATTTACGAACGAACTCGATATTTCAGATGATTTAGTCAAGTGTGCTATGTATATATGTTTATTTCCACAAGTTTGCTGCCGTGCACAGTTCCAAAGTATAAAGTATCTATCAGATTAAAATATATTTATGTTCATTTCTACTGAATACTCGGTTACATAACTTTTATTCACTATAAGAACAATTGAATTGTTTGGAATTTCACTTGATGACAAAACTCGTCAAACCACAAAAAGAATAAAACCTACTTCCAGTATTTGGTTGTTTAACTCCATTAACGTCAGACAATAATCTCAATTCAGTGATGTTACCCCACCCCCCCCCAAAAAACCCCAGGATGTTCCTTTTTTTTAATCTTACGCTTGAATTAAATCATATAAATCAACGAAAATTAAGTACCAGTTTGTTCCCGCCTCTCTATTTCCTCAAGCCTATTGACAAATTTCTATCGACATGCATTAGAATGGGAAATCGACGTAATATCCATCTCACCGCCTGCAGCCCTATATATCTTTCCCTAACACTAGCCTGTCCAAAACGTATATACATTTTAAATCAACAGATTATGTGTTTACTCTGTTGGTACGATATAATATTCCGCTTTAGGTAAGAAGAGTAAATAGCAACCGAGAAAGGATAACGCCATAAGTTTTGAATACATTTTTCAGTGATTCAAAAGAAAAAAATGAGTGACTGAATTGTAAAATATATGACACTCGTAGCCACCTATGGCCTAATGGAAATTCACTTTAATAGATCTTGCAAGAGACTAAGATCAGGGAATGTTGAAGAACAATGATTAAGACAATTTTGAAATTCAGTGTAAAAGTTACTCTCTGAAGGAATAAACACAGATTACAGTAGCCGTCTTCCAGTATGATGGGATTTCGCACAGGTTTGTCAAGAGGTATAAAGTTTAATTACCTTAGATGTTATATGTTTCGAGATGTGGACCAAATATAGATACCAACACTCACATAAAGCATGCCTTATCGGTCATTTACCAACTTGTGATACACTGCAGTTGGATACACAAGGGTCGATGCATGGATTAAGTTAGGCTAGTTTAGGACTAAGATATCTAAATGAAACAAACTAAAAATCATGGTAAACAATCATATGCCCACTATAAACGTAAAAGCCCTTACACTAGCAATGTCCGTCGTAATATATGAAGCAATTATTGAAGATTGAATAACGTCACATACACCACTGCTAACTACAGTTACAGCTACAAGATGCACCCCTACAAAACAATTTTGAGACCATAAACTTAAATAATGTCTGAAATATAGTTAAATTAAAGTATGTTGCTTTCAATGTTGGCGAGCTCAGAGTTGGCACGAGTTGGTATGAAACATGACGAATGGGAGTTCCTGATTTACATATTGTAAGACAGAGGCATTACGATATAAGAAAACAACGAGGAATAGGTGACAACGCCCATTTAGGTTTAAACTTACAAACCGAGCTTAAAATAGATTTGAAGAAATCTTATTGATTCTAAGGCAACTACATACCAATGGACAAGACTCGACCGAAGGAGATAGCTTTGGTTTTGTAGGAGAAAATCTCACCGATAAACAACACGCATTTGTCATTATCTGGCAAATAGATGCATCTGTAAGCTGAACGTTTACGTTGTAATCTTCTCATCTCATCGTATTCGTTACATCTGACAAAGATTATCTCCTATCCGAGCGTTTAACAACACGGACTTGTCATTATCTGGCACACAGCTGCATTTTACAAGGTTATCTTCTCAACCCATCGTATCTGTTATACCTGACAATAATTATCTCCTCTGTTTCATCGAAGTTTAAATCATATCATTGAAATCAAATGTCACACGGATCCATCGTAATAGTTTTAAATAAGCTTTAGAAATCCAAACTTCATTCTGTATCTCGTACTTTTCAGAAACACGTTTCTTAAATATTTTACAGACGCATCAAGGCGCTTGATAAATTAAAGAATATTTACTGTGAAAAAATTGTTTATGGTCCAGTTAAGAAGTCATATGATCATATGCGTATCCCATTAGATTAAAACTAGGGATTGGATGATATTTGGTCAGTTATGTACGGATGTCCAAACCTACTATATGTTAGTCTCGTATAATAAATGCAATTTCGTTTATATTCAATTTCCGTTCTTTATTCTTTATCATTATTGAATGTTAAGTGGTTAAATTTTCTACAGCGGTATAAAAGTTGCAGAGATTGGTAATTTAAACCAAACAGACAAATCCTAATTAAGTGGGATTTGTCAAAATATGGTTTTGATATTAATTTTATATTATTTAATGTATTTACCTGCTTAGGACATTATACAACGCAGTGGATATTTCATCATAAGAATGACGATAAGAGCTGGTTGAACTATCATTTAAGTGCACATACATTAAATGACATTTCAGGCCAGTTGGATCTCCATTCTCTTTACTTAAATGTTTTGGGAAGATGGTCTTATTTATTGAGCATAAGTTTTAAGACTGAAAAGTCTGAATTATGGAGAATGGAGGTATCTGTCGCATAAGAGAAACTATGCACTCACGGTGATATAGTAAAGTAAAAGGTCCATGTTATAGATTTAATTGCTACAATTGTAAGACAGATTGACTGAATCCAGTCCTTCTAAGTCTACGTTTACTTTGATCGTCCTGATAATAGCTAGTTAAGCTTCAACTTGGACGAGTATTTGTATGATTGATGAAATACATTAAATTTTGAGTCGACATTATGTTAGTAATGACATCCATGTTGAAGAGATATTCCATCTTCCAAACAAGTTTAAGAAAAGATAATAGAGATCCACATGGCATGAATTTTCATTCAATGTATGAAGGAGAAAATGTACGTATTACGTTGGATCTAAGTGAACAGTATGTTTCTCAGTAAAACAACAAGCACCATTGTCAATTTCTGTCTCAACAACATACGTGATACATAACCAACAGAATTCAATCGAAGTTTGTGAAATGGTATGCAGAAAACATATGCAGTATGCCTGATGTAATGAAAACATGTTTTACAATATACCATCAGTTTTAATTGTCTCATTGTGTTTGTTAATGGAGAAAGTGCTTCATATCAAGATATTAAAAGCTATACAATGTAATGCTTTAACGCTTTGAAATGGTTGAATTGAAAGGTAAACTAAAACAGGAGTGGGTAATATTTGAAATTCTTTCCGGGTGCCGCTTTTCAGCCCTCAATTTGTATCGTTACTCTGCTATTGTTACACTTGATATTTTACTTTACTAAATGTAAGAAAGGAGGTCATTTTATTGTACGTACTTTGAAATTTACTTAGCAATTATTGATATGCATTCGCAATTTCATTCCATTGTAGTTCGATTGCACTTAATGATAATGAAACTATTGGCTGCAGGGTTCAATTATTCGTCGCCAGCTGGGTGTGGTTTCATCGTATTTTTGTGGTCGGTATATTATATCCACGCCCAGTATGTACATGGAGTGTCTATATAATACGTCTGATTCGGGCCTATTGTCACAAAGGTGCCTACTGCTTAGAAGAGAGAATTTGTTCCGTAATACTGCTAAGGTACTCGTTCATAAGGTGAGAAATACGTATTTTACGTTTCGAATCCGACTATTTATTCAACCAATTTAAGATACAAATCATCACATTTGTTCCAGTCATTCTCAGATTATCTCTTTCTGAACGCATTTTATGTCCTGTTAGACAAAGTTTTTCCCTCGACATTCTTTTACACTAGATTTAATAAAAATTTGTACTAATATTAATAGTATAATACTATGCATTCCCTTGATTCCTAAGGGGGTTTGTCTTCGCCCTTTACGCTGAATGAATAAAATGTACAAAGATGAGGTTAAAACGATACTGTTAATGTGTCGACTCAATTAATGGCTGATGGTAGTATTTTACCTTGTGCAACGGCGGATATCCAACTGCTTATAATGTATTAGTAGACCCACCGGTCTCGATATTAACAGAAGAATCAGGTTGTCTTCATGTGCATTCCATTCTTCATTCAGACGAGCAAAGTGGATAAAAATATAATGATCCATTATGTGTCAGTAAGTATTGACCTATGGTTAATATACATAGATATGATTTATGCACCGTCAAATAGGCATGCACACATCATATGTACTTACCTTAGTTTTAAAGACTGGCTAGTCAACAAAAGATCGTCTTTGTACTAAATTATAGAAATAGGTGCTAACGCACAATCAACCATGCAAATAAAATTCTTGGATTGTATGCCATAAATTATTCAAAACATCGACAGAAATACACAGAGGAAAACATAATCCTTCAACTCACGATCGTGCCACTATTTGACGTTTTGTCACACTGATGCAAAAAGAGTTATGCAGAATGTTGTGTGATAAAATTCTGCATGCGACGAAATCTCACGGAAAGCCAACACTATTTTTCATTCACATTTAATTGTTGGATTATATGCAGGTCTCATGTTCCATCTGGACAAATGTATGATTGCTTAATTGCCGTTAAAGTAACATGCAACAGTATTATATAACTCTAGGAATACGCCTTTAAGCCATTACGTGAATAGAATGTATATTATGTGACCTACAGCTGATTTTTTAATAATGCATGATTAAGAAAGATTTTTCTTCTCCGTCTTGCCGGAGAGCGACATATAAATCATAATATCATTATCTTGCTCTCGCTTTGAAAGATATTCATCCAATAGGTTTGGTCAATCGATCCCCAGGCTTATTTATAAGAAGCAAGCTCTCACACTGGCATAGGGTATTACAATAATGCAATTAGTAGCACGATTGAGAGCAAATTTCCTTTTCATAAAGTTATGACATTTAAATTGTATTGAAACGTACGAGACATACTCAATGTATATGGCTCCAACATGGGATATTAATATTGTACTCATTCCTTACCATACAATCGGTGTGAAATATAACAAGAAAATTAAACGTATTTACATTTCTATGTCCGAACTGGCTATTGTTTTCTTTAACAAACTTTAACATTATTATCGTTTGTGCAGTGTATATTGTTATTATTATTATAATCATTATTATTATTATTAGTAGTAGTAGTAATAGTAGTAGTAGTAGTAGTAGTATCGTCGTTGTTGTTATTATTATTATTATTGTGTTATGAGTAAGTTTTATAAGTTTGTATTTATTTCATGGCCTAAACTTCAATGCTTTCAAGTAATAGTAATCATAATTCATAACGGGAAATAAAACATGTTTAATATTTAGCATGATCCCGCAGAGTTGCTCAGTAATTATTTATTAACAAACATCAAACGGCAGAATAGACTATTACCAATATGCTTTCAAGAACTACATTCAATATGTTCATATGATACACTATGTGTTGTCTTCTAATCGAGACTATATCGCAGTTATTTATTTCAGTCAGAGCATACATATCTAGTGTGAATGGAAATATTTTAACCCTCTATAATTGATTTGAAAAAAGCAAAGGTTTTCTATAGAGGTTATTTTATCTAAAGTGAGCGTTGTTGTTCTTCTGTCTGAAGTGAGACAAATTACCAGTGACTAAATATGCAATTCATAGACTTTCAATTATACTTCACCGTCATTGCATAAAGGGGTAACAGTAAAAGAACTCAAGTGAATAGCATACATACGTGCAACTTCAGTTTTGTGTCCAGAACTTAATAAACATGTAAGCATTTTTTATTAATATTGGGAATTAAGCTGTGGCAGTGTGATCAATGAAATAGTAATATAAATAATTAATATCTCCAACCATAAGTTATAAGCTGACCATTGTCCTGGTTGTTAATCCCGCTCTATCTTATATTATAATCTAGTTAATGTTTGACATTATTTGATTTGATACATGTTTTCATTGTAGATGACACATCAGATAGTTTCCGTTTCTATCTTCGTATTTGTCATCCTCTTACCGTTGGTTCTTTGTAATCATAATGTTGACAGAAGTCGCCTGCAAGACAAAATACAGGAGTATGACCGACACATGAAGAAAATGCTGGAGGTAATTACGCGACCATGAACTTTTTTATAGTCTTCAATCATCTAGATCACCTATGTTTGAACGCATTGTTGTATCATTTTGCACTGTGCTTGTCTTATGAACGTATGTAGAATATCAAAATTACTGAAAATTAGGATATGGTTATACCGATTCGCCACAAGCAGAATGTACAACATTGTCGTCTGTATTAAAAGTATAATCAGCATCAGTATCTTCTATAGTAGATTTGATAATCGTTGGTTTGTATTATATAATATATATATATATATATATATATATATATATATATATATATATATATATATGTTATAGTAGTATATATATATATATATATATATATATATATATATATATATATGTATATATATATATATATATAAGTAAGTATATATATGTTGATTTTGCTTTTGTTTAAGCTATAAATGTTCGATCAGGTTTAGACATTGTGTTAATTCTTTCATTGTTATTATGCTGCCGTCTTGCTTTAAATTACAGGAGAACGAACCGTACGGTAGAAACGATGCTGCAAAGAAGTTTGCCGAGGACTGTAAGTTTACATATTATATAACATTCCGTTTATTTCTTGTGATAACAATCACGCTGAAAGTACATAAACTATAATGCTCGATATTGCTTGTCTCATTAACATTAATGAATAAACAGGAGCACGTGCTACGACTATGACAATGATATGACAAATATATTGAAATATCAGTCAGCACTGAAGAAGGTTTGACGGTACCTACAAAAGCCAGTTACTCAGCAAAACTCTTTTGGAATCAAAACAATTTCAGTTTCATTAACGTTTTCGCCATCTAATTTTAGTTTGCACGTAAAAGAAGTATTATAAGGTTCTAAACTACTGGACATGTAATTATATGTTCAACCCATTTTTTAGTAGGTTTGATAATAATAAAGCTGCAACAATTCATATTGCGCATCGTTATTGAAATGTTTGGATGAATACATTCGTACTTTAGTACCTTAGAAGAAAAGATGACATCAATTCTCAGTCGACACTGATATCCACAAACAGCAACGGATTTGCTTTTCTCTTTAGTCCTAACATTATTCTTGTATTTGTCTCGGCTCCAATATCAAATTTGTCAGGTGAAAGAAATATTACTGTTTGTGTATACCGCACTTGTATAGTTTCATCGTTAACCTTTTCTTAACTAATAGATAACAAATGAGAAGGTGCATGTTTTGAAATGTCTTTGCCATAAAGCACAATAATTTCTGCCATGTTAATATAACTGTATCAGTGGAAAGCATTTAACACATGTATGTATGACGATATTATATTGTGCCTTAAGACGTGCCAACATTATTTATTTTCTCCTCCAGATGAGTATTTGAAACAAGAACTAGAAAAGGAAGAAAAGTAATTTCTCGGGCAACACTTAGTCAGACGGTAAAGGAGTGTATTCCTCTTCACCATGATGATGAAAGCCGTTGACCTCCTGTTTCCAGAGCGAACATTCCCGACAAACATATCTATTTATGTATCAATCATAAATTACTGAAGGAAACGTTCTGCTTTGCGTTTTTCATTTATAATTAATTATGAAATTTATGCGGATATATATATATATATATATATATATATATATATATATATATATATATATATATATATATACATACATGTGTGTGTGTGTGTGTGTGTGTGTGTGTGTGTGTGTGTGTGTGTGTAATGTTATTTTATCTTCAACCAGTTTATTTAAATTCTACCGAGAAAACAAATACAACCAAGTTCCTTCATTTTCATTCCTCCCTCATCTGTACAAGTTATTACACATCCATGCGCACATAAAATCCCGCGAGAGACGTCATTTACACACGACGTTCCAAACTGTAGAGGGGGAAAAATATTTGGTACGGTTATGGACACATACACAACACACCACAACAATCAATTATCTACCATTCAAGTACCTTTACTTTTAATTAATAATAGCTGTTGTTATAATATTGCAAACGCTAATGCAACACAGAAAACAAATATTGCAATCACCAACGAACTCGATATTTTTGATGGTTAAGTTAAGTGTGCTATGTATATTTGTTTATTACCACACGTTTGCTGAAGTGCACAGTGCCAGATTATAAAGTATCTATCAGATTAAAACTTATTTAAGTTCATCTCTACTGAATACTCGGTTCAACTTCGTATGTTTGACACAGGTACTATCAGAACAATTGAATTGTTTGGAGTTTCTCTCGCTGATAAATACTGTCATACAAAATGCAAAACACCTACTTCCAGTATTTGGTTGTTTAACTCGATTAAAGTCAGATGGTACCGCCACCCCTCAGAAATAAACCGCAGTATGTTCCTTATTTTGAATATTACTCTTGAATTAAATTATATACCTGAACGAAAATTAAGTCCCAGTGTATTCCCACTTCTCCAATAACTCAAGTCTAGTGACGCATTTCTATCCACATGCAATAGTAGGGAAATCGACGTAATATCCATCTCACCGCCTGCCGCTCTATTTAACTCTCCCTAACTCTAGGCTGTCTGAAACGGATGTACATTGTAAATCAACAGATTATGCCTCTAGTCTGTTGGTGCGATATAATATTCCGCTTTAGGTAAAAAGAGCAAATAGAACTCGAAAAAGGACAACGCCATACGTTTTGAGTATTTTTTTAGTGATTCAACAGACAAAATGAGTGACTGAATTGTAAAATATATGGCACTCGTAGCTACCTATGGCTTAGTGGCATTTCACCTCAGTAGATCTTGAAAGAGACGAAGTTCAGGGAGTGTTGGAGAAACAATGATTAAGTTAATCTTGAAATACAATGTAAAAATTACCTCTGAAGCAATAAACGCAGATTACAATGGCCGTCGTCCAGTATGGTGGAGTTTCGCACAGATTTATCAAGAGGAAAAAAACTTAATTACCTTAGATGTGATAGTTTTCGAGATGTGGACCAAATATAGATACCCAGACTCACATCAAGCATGCTTTATCAATCACTTTACCAACTTGTAATACATTGTAGTTGGATACGCTAAGGGCGATCCATGGATAAAGTTAGGCTAGGTTAGGACTATGATATCTAAATGAAAAAAACTAAAAATCATGGTAAACAC
The DNA here is from genome assembly GCA_016617855.1 of Megalonaias nervosa. Taxonomy (NCBI): domain Eukaryota; kingdom Metazoa; phylum Mollusca; class Bivalvia; order Unionida; family Unionidae; genus Megalonaias; species Megalonaias nervosa. The sequence continues at coordinate 18,009 of JAECUM010042944.1, forward strand.
ATTCTATGCGCACTATAAACACAAAGCCCTTTAACTAGCAATGTCAGTCATAATATATGACGCAATTATTGATGAAGATTTAACAAAGTCACATACGTAAAAGATAGCTACAATTAGTGCCCATTAAGATGCACCCTACACCACGTTTTGGGACCTTAAACTTAAATAATGTAAGAAATATGGTTAGATTAAAGTATGTTGCTTTCAATGTTGGCGAGCTCAGAGTTGGTATCAGTTGGTATGAAACGTCATGAATGGGAGTCACTGATTTAGATATTATAAGACAGGGGTATTAAGATATAACAAAACAACGAGGTATAGGCGGCAACTCCTATTTAGGTTTAAACTTACATACAAAGCTTAAAATAGCTTTGAAGAAATCTTACTGATTCTAAGGCAACTACATAACAATCGACCAGACTCGACGGAAGGAAGATAGCATTGTTTTTTTATGAGAAAATCTCACCGATAAAAAATACGCATTTGTCACTATCTGGCATATAGCTACATCTGCAAGCTGAACTTTTACTTTGGAAACTTCTCATCTCATCGTATTCGTTACATCTGAAAAATGATTATTTCCTATCCGAGCATTCAACAACAGGGACTTGTCATTATCTGGCAAACAGCTCCATTCTACATTGTCATTTTCTCACCCATTGTATTTGTTACATCTGTTTCATCGAAGTTTAAATCATATCATTGAAATCAAATGTCACACGGTTCCATCGTAATATTTTTATATAAGCTTCGCAAATCAAAAACTTAATTTTGTACATCGTACGTTTCAAAACTATGTTTCTTAAATATCTTAAAGACACATCAAGGCGCTTTATGATTTAAAAAATATATATATATACACTGAAAAATTGGCTTATGGTTCAGTCAAGAAGTCATATGATCATATGAGTATCTCATTAGATTAACACTATGGGTTGGATGATATTTGGTCAGTTATGTATGGAAGCCCAATCCTAATATATGTTAATGTCGGATAATAGATGCCATTTCTTTTCTATTCTTTCTCCTTTGTTTTCTTTTTTTAAAATATTAATAACAAAACATATCCAATTCTGGTGAAATTTATATGTATATAATAGCTTTTCAAGACTTATAACTTTATGTCTGCTAGAAAGAAGGAAACGATTCTAGTCATATTTGTTACTTAATTTGTTATCGGAGTCATGACCAGTTAAAAATGTTGAACCCATTGTCGTAATCAGAGTGGTGCAATGTCTTGATAGTATCCGTTTTAAAGCAGAAATGGAACTGATTTGTCCAGAAGTACAAACAGAAATATTGAAATAGCTCTGTATAAGAAAAAGCAATAAAATTTATGTACAAATTTTAAGTTCGTCACAATTTGAAAATGATGTTAGAGTGTGTTTACGATCTACCGACGAGGATGACATTTTTTGAACAAGATGAAACTGGATGCAGACAGTGCTATAACTGGTCTTAGAAGATTCACCCCTCACGCTGTGAGCTATTAAGAGCATTCCCGCCAGCCGTTATCCGAGCGTAGATATTAAATTTCTCCACGTCTGTACACCTCAAGTTGAAAAACTCCACCCTATTACATTCACATGTATAATTCAATTGTACCTATATTTTAGACTTAGCCTCTTAAATCCGTAGCTAGAAAATCACTGAGATTACGTTTATGTGAAGGTGAAAACGGTGAACAAATGTTTTACTTCTACCAAATTCGAAATACAAAACATCATCTCGTAGTTCATTAGTATGAAGATTACATAAATAACAGTCGAATCCACGCATATTGACCATATGAATGACCTTCTTATGATGAAATATCCAATGCGTTGTATAATGTCTCAAATATTTGTCTGTTTGGTTTGAATTTCCAATCTTTGCAACTTTCACACCACTGTAGAAAACATACGTAACTCACCAGATATCATCCGATCCCTATTGTTAATCTAATTAGACACTCCTATGGTCATATGACTTCTTGACTGGATCATAAAACAAAATTGTTCACGTTACATATTTTTAACATAATAACGCTCCTTGATGCCTCATTAGTATATTTAAGAAACATGCTTTTGAAAAGAACGAGACACAAAATGAGTTTGGATATCCAAGATTTTTTAAAAAGATACACCTAAAGAATATATAGAAACGTTACATACGTGTTCCCTCAGTACATTCCATACCAACCTAACATCGATAATTTAATTAATTTACACTTTTGATATTTAAAGATTGAATATCAAATTGTATTTAATGTTATTAAAAGTGTAAATATTAGGGATATAAGTGTAGATGAGCTGTCAAGATATTACGTTCGGTTGTATATTATAATTGTATCAGCAGGGTGCCAAAAGCAACCCTGCACATGGTGCAAAGCGAATGTTCTTATACTTAACACCGGCAGAATTTAAAGTGTACATATCTAAATAGTTCAAAGAAGAGCACATTTCAATAATGATTGCAACACATTTCGATAAAGATACGCTGTGTCTAATTGGAAGAAGAATTCAAGTGCAGATGATCTATCACTGTTCACTGTGCGATCAAATATGTCACGTCGAAAGAGGTCTTGATTCACATTCCGATATCTCAGGAATGAAATATTTGATATCTCAGAAAGGAAAACGAACATATTTTATAATAGCTCCATACAAACATAACGTTAGCTTCAATTAATTGAAAACGTAGATCTGGAACAGAACATAGAACTGTTTCATACACACAGTTCACATGAGTGTCCTACGGTTATAAGTCAATTCGGTGATACGTTTCACTCATATGTTCATAAAGGTCGTAGCAGAACAATTGTACCTTTATTTTAGACATAGCTTCTTCAAATTGTATCTAGATATTCATTGAGATTAGTATCATGTCCACGTTTAAACAGAGAAAAAAATATTTAGCTGAGTGCCAAATTCGAAATACAAAACATCTTGTTTTTCCTTAGTATGAAGACAACACAAATAACAGTTGAACCCTGGGTTATGGTCATTCTTATGATGTACTATCCACTGCATTATGTAATGTTGCAAATATTTAAATACACCAAATAATACGTAATGAATATAAAAGCCACATTTTGGCAGATTCCAGTAAATTTGGGTTTTTTTCTGCTTGGTTTAAATTATCAATCTTTGCAACTTACAAACCACTGTAGACAATTTAACCTCATAACATTCAATAATGATAAAAGAAATAAGCAACGATAATTGAAGATAAAATCAATGGCATTTGTTATTCGAGACTAACATATAGTTGGATTGGACTTCCATACATAACTTACCAAATATCATCCGATCCCTACTCATAATCTAATGAGACGCTCATATGGTCATTTGACTTCTTGACTGGACCATAAAACAAGTTTTGATGGCAGATATTTTTTAAAATCATAAAGCTCCTTGATGCGTTACTAAAATATTTAAGAAACATGCTTTTCAAAGGTACGAGATACAAAATGAAGTTTGGACATCCAAACCTTATTCGAAAATATGCACCTAAAGAATGTATAGAAACGTTACATACGTATACTTCCATTCCATTCAATGCCAACAAATCTTCGTTAATATAATTAATTTCCACTTTTGATATTTAAAGACTGAACACTAAGTCTGATTTAGTATTATTAAAAAGTATATATATTGAAGCATCTAAGTGCAGATGGGCTGTCAAGATATTACATTCTTGTATATATTATAACTGTATCAACAGTGTGCCTAAGAGCAACCCTGCACATGGTGCACGGCGAATGTTTTTATACTTAACAGTGGCAGAACTCAGGGTGTATTTATCTCAATGCTATAAAGAAGAGCCTGATGATGATTGAAACAAATTTCGATTAAGATAAGCTATGGCTAACTGGAAGAATTCACTTGCAGATGGTCTATCACTATTCATTGTATGATCAAATATGTCACGTTGAAAGGGAACTTTATTCACGTTCTGACTCATTGAAATAAAATATATGATCTCTCGGAAAAGCGAAACAAACGTATTTTATAATAGCCCAATACACACATAAAACTAGCTTTCGTTAATTGAAAATATAGATCTAGAACTGATAATAGATATAGTTCATGCACACAGTTTACAAGCTTAATACAGTCCATACGACAGTGTCCTACGGTAATCAATAGAAACTAACTCGGTGATACGTTTCACCCACATGCCACGAACGTTTTTAAAACTTATATGTTCATGGGTGTTGTAGCTGATAAAGCAATTAGTTAAGAATAGCATGTGTTATATTTAAAACAAGTATTGACTGTATAGCTTATACTTGTATGCTAACGTTCAAAGCGGCATATGCTTAACTTACTTCCGGTGTTGAGTTTAAATTGTGCAATTTGTTTATACTTCCCGACAGACTGTATCAACCTTGAAGTTAGGAATCAGCCTTTGACAAGATTGTCTCTTGGAACTAGAAGGCAGTTTACCCTCACAAAAATAGAATAAACTAATGGAAGACTTGTAAATTTCAGAAATCAAACAGGCAAGGTTGTCTTCATTAATAATGTCAAACATGTTTATTTCCAAGAAAGTAAAATACAGTAAAGTTCGAAGAATCCGCACATGACCTACCATATAGTACACGTTCAGGATTATTATGAAAATGAGGCATTACATCATCATGCGCTAGATATACTGCTTGGAATCTAGAATGGGTATTGTCTTCATAAGCGGACCTATCCTAGAGAAACAATATGCAATTTCTTAATCAAATTAGGAAACCATCTAAACATCATTCTAAACATCAATAACATTAATCCCGAGTGGCAAATGAGATGTTCACTAAAGTGTCCTCCCTAATCAAATAATAATATTATCCAGTACAGATACTTTTTTAAGTAAATATTATCTACCCAGTATGATAGTATTATTAGCATTAAATATTAATTCTCATTAGCATTATCAATCATTCAACTCTATCACCCACTCGATTCTCATTTCCTTTGTATTATTACATATGTTACTCTCTTTAAAAGGTGATTAATATTAGTATACTAGTGTTGTTATCATTCATATTATTATGATAATTAATGATGATAATAATAATAATAATAATAATAATAATAATATATATATATATATATTATTATTATTATTATTATTATTATTATTATTATTATTATTATTATTATTATTATTATTATTATTCAAACACATGTCTAACGAAATAACCAGTTCATAGGAAAAACCTTCATGTTTGAAACATGTTGACAAGTATTTATGAATAATTGTTTTGTTTCTGTTTTATAATGGTAAGAAAATTATGATGGAACCATGTGATATTTGATTTCAATGATATGATTAACCTTTGATGAAATACAGGAAATAATCATTTTCAGATGTAACAGATACGATTGGTTGAAAAGATAACTGTAAAATGCAACTGTTTGCCAGATATTGACAAGTCCGTGTCATTTTACGCTCAGATAGGAGAAAATCATTTTCAGTTGTTGTTGTTGTTGTTGTTGTAGGGCTTAATGCCATTTTTCAGCACATGATAGGCTATATATGGCGGCCAGTATTATTGGTGGTGGAAGCACCCGGGAAAACTCCGGAAAGAACCACCGACACAGGAGACACTACTGGCAAACTTTCTCACATATCTACATTGGCCGAACCATAGACTCGAACCCACGCAGACAGAAGTGTGATTGTAATGATCCGTAACGGAGAGCGCTTTAGACCACTCCTACACTCGGGGCCACATTTTCAGTTGTAATGAATACGATGAGATGAGAAGATTCCAATGTAAAAGTTAAGATGCAGCTATTTTCCAAATAATGACAAATGCATGTTGTTTATGGATCAGATTTTCTCCTGAAATTTGCATCATGATAATGGGCAAAAGGAGCGGTAGAAAAAAAAAAGAACAACTATTTCCTTTCCGTCCAGTCTCGCCTATTGTTATTTACCAACTGATATCAAATCTGAGGTCAGCAACATTGAAAGCAACACATTTTACTTTTACAACATTTCTTACATTCTTTAAGTTTAAGGTCTCAAAACTTGGTGTAGAGGTGCATCTTAATGGGCACTATTTGTAGCTATCTGTGACGTATGTGACGTTATTCAATCTTCATCAATAATTGCCTCATATAGTATGACTAATTGTGCTAGTGAAAGGGCTATTTGTTTATAGTGGGCATATAAATTGTTTACCCTGATTTTTAGTTTGCTTCTTCTAAATATCGTAGTCCTATCCTATCTTAATTGTATCCCTGAATGGACCTAATGAATGCATTTGCAATATACCACACTTTGGTCAAGTGACTGATAAAGCATGCCTGATGTGAGTCTGGGTATTCAGTTTCGGTCCACCTCTATAAAACTAATACATCTACGGTAACTAAATTTAATACCTTCTAGATAAACATGTGCGATATCCCATCATACTGAAAGAGGGTTTCGTAATCTGCGATTTTTGCTTCAGTGAGTAATTTATACATCGGATTTTAAGATTATCTTAATCATTGTTTCTCCAACATTCCCTGAGCATCATCTCTTGCAAGATCTGTTGAAGCGAAATGCCATCAGGCCAAACGTAGTTGTGACTCTCCTATATTTTATAATTCAGTCACCTATTCTGTCCCTTCAATCACTGAAAAAATATATTCAAAACATATGGCCTTATCCTTTCGAGTACTATTTGCTCTTCTTGCCTAAAACGGAATATTATCTCGTACCAACAGACTAGAAACATAATCCTTTTTTTAATTGTTCATATGTTTTAGACAGGCTAGGGCTAGTGAGAGACCAGTGGAGCGGTGGGCAGTGAGATGGATATTACCACGATTTCCCCATATAATGCATGTGGATAGAAATTTGTCTCTAGGCTTGAGCTATTATGAAGTGGGAATAAACTGGACGTAATTTTCATTCAGTTATGTAATTCAAGCGTAATATTCAAAATAAGGAATGTACTAGGGTGTATTGGGAGGAGGTAGCATCAGTGAATTGATATTAGAATCTGACTTTAATACAGTTAAACAACCAAATACTGGAACTAGGTTTATGCTTTGTGCGGTTAGACGATGTTTGTCAGCAAGCGCAATTCCAAAGAATTCAATTGTTCTAATAGTACCTCTGTCAAAAATAAGAATTTGACATATTTAGCAGCATCGCAAAATAGCGCATGTATACTGCCATAAACATTACGTAATTGCAAGATTTGATCAGATATTGAAATCCTTTTTATCTGCATTTAGTTCACAAAATACGAATCGTATCCTGCTATAAAGGTCTTCATTCAGGCGAATAATGTCTCACCATATTTTCTTTACTTCACGCTGCAGCAAAGAAGTGCATTTTTCAAAAGCTATGTACTTTGATTAAATGACTTAACATTCATTAATATTATTAATGACGTTCAAATGTATGCTTTGTATAAGATTCAGTACTAATGATCAGTGTTATATTTATTTGCACTGGCTTTGATATGTTAATAGTTTACAAAAGAGTAAATGGATTTGAATATTTCATGCAAACGTCATCTGGCTGCTTTCAAAAAGAAGAAATTCATCTCAGTATGTTGCATAGGTAGCTTCAGCAAGTTTTTACTTAAGTTGTCTACATGGCATGCATATCTATCACATTTCCTCAGGCACGATACATGTTAAAGTTGTACACGTACACTCTGGACATCATATATAAACTCTAATCTAATTAAATACAAAAGTATGTATGCTGAATCGACAGTTTTGCAACTGATGGGGCAGTGTAACTCATAATCTACAAATAATTGATATAAATTGGAATAATATGAAAATAAAGAGAAATAACATTTATATATATATATATATATATATATATATATATATATATGCCACTTATATATATACTACTCACTCATATATACCGCCTATATATATATATATATATATATATATATATATATATATATATATATATAACAATATATATATATATATATATATATATATATATATATATTCAATTCAATGTTTATTTCGCAACAATTCAAACATACCATTCCTCAAAATATGGAACATTCTAATTAAGAAAACACTTAATAATTATTTTCCTATTATACACGGAGCTCCTGTTAGCATTTTTACACTGTTCAGTACCAACTCTGAAAAATATGCATTTTATTATAAATTGCTCTGAAACAATACAACAGTTGTCACGGAACTGTACATATGTATGGTTTATTTATTATTTGGATTAAATACATGTCCTCAGGTTTCGTTTTGTTTGTGTGTACAGTGTTATCCGATGGTGGTTCTTTTTTGTATATAGTAATTTATTTCGAAATGGTGAGTTCGGTTCATCCTCTGCTGTACGAGGGAAGCACTTATGATGGAAAAATCGATATACCTTGAGCGCACAGGCAGTGTATGGTTACAGAGGGTGTGTATAAATTACCTCATCGTAAAGTAAAACATCACATTACGAAGAGTCGTGTCAGTGAGCAGTCCACTTTATGACGCACGATCTCTAGCTGTAGAGGTATATGAGTTTTAAATAACATTTTCCTATCTGTATTATATGATATAATTGTTTTCGATCACAATTATCTTGTAATTTAGGTAATTCCTACTTGTGTTGTATAATGCAATGATATAGTCTGTTTCCTAGTCTACCTGTAACTTAACAGAACGATTATATTACCAATAATATCGTATTTATTAAGGCATATAAGGTGTTACATTAAGTACTATAAGATTCTTGTCAGACACAGGTTCACTTCTGAACCTTATTATCGCCTTGTACAGTAGTCCCGATAATGTAATTTGTATAAAATAATACACTCAAACTTACAGCATAAAACATCATTACGTGCTATTATGCATGACCGTGTCATTTGTAGTACACGGATTCGGATATTATATTTTCAGCTGACTGATTGATCATTAATGACTGATTGGTGATTGATTTATGGACGGTGACTGGTGAATGGTAACTGTTGAATGCTGAATGTAGTGCTGAAGGAGTGAAGGAGGGACGAGGTGACAGTTACTCTGTATTTCCGTATATGCACCGTACTGTAGGTGTTGTTTAGCCGTGGTTCAAATTTTGGATGTTATTCCCAGTTTGCTGCTGTCGCTGGGTGACGTTGGCCAGGTCTTCACGTGGGGAACAACCAAGGCTTCTGGACAAACGGTTCTGCAGAGAACAATAGATTCTACGGATCTTTAGGTAGACCAGGAGGGTCAGACAATTCGCGGGGCTCCTTAACCATTCGACAGCGCGTTGGGTCTCGAAGACCTTTCGGATTTGTGCTCCACACCGCAAGATATATGTCCCAATGTCGCATATCATATATCACTATTTGAGTGAAAAATCTTCATATTTCACTATTTGAGTGCAAACTCATCATATTTAACTATTTGAGTGAAACTTATCATATATTACTGTTTGATTTAAGCTCGTCATATTTCAATAGTTGAGTGAAACGCATCAAACAACACTCTTTGCGTGAACTATATAATGTATTACTATTCGTATGAACATTGTCAATGTTTACGTGACTCATTTTTCCATTGTTTGTGTGGAATCACTCTGATTCATTAATCATTGTATCTTTATACTTTTTAAGGTTTTTATTTCTCGCATATCATTTCTCATTTCATTTAAATCGAAATACATTATTAGGTTCGTGCTTATTTTGTTAAATATCCAATATTGAGATTGTGTGAGCGCACGAATCAGTCCTTTTCATTGAATCATTCATCAATAAACATTGTATTTTTGTCACCATTAAAAATGTACCTTGTTATAATCCGACCCGAATCCGGTTATCTTTTTATAATAGTACTCTTAAATTGACTATGATAGGAAATCAAGTTTAACAGTCCTTACATTTAAATGTAAATATCTACTGCCATGAAATAGAATTTTATAGTTATCAATCTTCATATTTCTGTTTAACCTGTCATATTCAAAAGTACTCAATCTCTTTTTTAACTTTTTTTGGTTTTTTTTGAAAGGAAAAACATGTTTCGACAGGTTCACTATCAATGTGGCTTTTAAATGTAAGGGTTGTGGTCATAACGAAACCTACAGGAGTATCATCAACAGCAAAGTACATGAATGATCAGGTGTAATTGTCTCCTTAGCAGATAGGGGGAGCCTCTTGAAGACCGTTTTCCTTCGGTTATATGAAACGTGATATAAACAAGTTAATTATCCTATGGATGAACTTCATAAAATAACAATGAGGTCATATAATTGCAGATTGTATACAAATAAGATTGCCATAGACCACAGAGTTAGAAAAGTTTTAAACAAGAATCTGACTATGACTCGTTTGCTCAGTCAGTTTCATTAATGAGAGAGTTTGTTGAGCTAAACAAGTGTAACCTGAATTGGTTGTGTTAAAATGACATTGATATGAAATAAAAGTGAAAATCTGTATTAACGAAGATAATCTAAGATTTGTAAGGTCCAACACACAAACCCGAGGAATGTCATATTACGTGCCTCCAATCTGAGCTAAACAACTGCACTGATTATGCAAGCTGTAGGACACAATGATGTATTTCTATATCAGAAATATCTATTATTTAGAGTATATTGTAAGGAGGTTCCACTGTACAAATTATAAATAGGCTCAACATCACCAGGAACATATAATTTTCATCTTAGGCATACATTGTATTATTAGTACAATTTTCCTAAAATTTTAACTTCAGACTAGATAATATCAATAAATTGGGAACTTTCAGATTTTCGCAATATATGTCCATGATTTCGTACTCTCTAGAATGTATGAAAGAACACACATGGCAGCTTAAGACCTTCACACCCATTTCACAAAGTCAACACATGCTGGTATTTCGTAGTACTGTTTATTTCTTTCAAATAGTTTTTGCATTATAAATTAATTTCTTATATAATGATGTAATTACTCAGAAGGTAAAATTCCTCATCAGTGTTAACAAATTGGACCTGAAGCATAAAAATATTGCATAATACGGAATGATACCAAATGCCGGAATTAATATATATATATATATATATATATATATATATATATATATATATATATATATATACATATATATATATATATATATATATATATACTACCTACTATATATATATATATATATATATATATATATATATATTCCTTCGTATTCTATTTATCTTGATAAATCCGCCTGTATTACCCTGTATAAGCAGTGTACACATCTCAAAGTTTGGATCTATGCTATGAATTAAATAAAAATTAAAGTATTGTGTCACATACGAAGCATATTTGTTTAAATAAAACCTGTGCATGCATTATCGATTCTAGATAGCTGCCTTCTTTAAACACGTACTCATCCCCATTATATTGGGGAACAGGAACTTACGTAAACATTTGTACGCATGTATTTTGCTGTAGACGGCGGACCATACTTTACACATTACGTCCCGTTGTATGCATACATATTATCAACTACTCTCGGCCATGAATTGCAGGCAACGTAAACATTTATGGTGATAAGTAACACATATATATCTCTGTCTTAAGTGAAGCACATAGTATCTAATATACTTAGTAATGCAAATAAAAATGAAGAGTCTGAATTAGTTTCATGGAAATAATTAACACACCTAAAAAAACAATTGACATTTGCAACGAAGCACATCCGCAACAATCAATTTCAGTGCATTCATGCCACCCGCCTAATATGCAAAAGTCACAAATATCTACAATAGTTAAATGTATGACTCTATAGATTAAGACGTAACGTCACTGAGTAGGCATATAAAGTAATTATGTTTCGGTATCCTATCTCAAAAGGCAATATTAGAAAGAGGGGAAGCTTGATCTGTAACGTTGACCCTCGAAGTTCTTCCCACCATAATGTAACAGAATTTATTGTCCTCATATCATAATATTGTCTCTATGACTTGTTTTAAAGACTGTAAATTAGAGTTGAGATATCATGAACTTTCTATACTTTTGCTTTTCAAGATATTCTTGTAGGGAAAATATTATTTTCTACTCACATATTGCATTCTGTAAAAGTGTCGGCATGAATGGGATTAATATGTGTTGCAAATTAGGATGGAAACCGGCACATATTTCTTATAAAATCGTGGACAAATCCACAACAATGTTCAGTATATTACACCAAGGTTTTCCACGAGAATTTAACGGCAACGTCAACACTTGGATTGCCGTCTTCCGTGCAGAAAATGAGAGCTAACCAAGTCAGAAACATCGAGATGCAGTCACAAAAGAATAATGATGACGAACTATGACTATCGTCTTCAAGAGCGTCCTGTAATATTACTGTTCAGACATGACCAGAAAAGAAGGATCACTGTTTTGTCACATTGACATTAGATGAAGGATGCAGAACAGATTTGAAACAAGTGTAGGTACCGTGATGGTAATAATATTAACAACCGACTTTCAAGCAAAAGTTTACCACTCTACATCCATGAGCTCTAAACATATTTTATAATATATTGCAGAAAGCAAATAGTCTATAACTAATGATTTAGCGTTTAGGGCTATACAATCCAACCAAATATGCTACCTATGACTTCTGGACAAATGCCACATGTTTAAAGTGAATCTCTTGTCTAAATATAATGGTGAAACAGTTGAATTAGTGGAATCAACTCTTATTATATTCATAATTCATTCGTAATTGTGTCAAATTAGCAATATCACTGAACCTCAGTCAAAGACAGTTATATGATTAAAACTAATATACATACATACATACATACATACATACATACATACATACATATATATATATATATATATATATATATATATATATATATCGTTACGACCATGTAGTTTAATTACTTGTGTGCTAAAATTTGAATTCCTTTTATTTCACTTTTGTATCATTATATTGTATTATGATCATGATTATGTTCACATGATCTGATATTTTTGAAAGAAACAACGTGTTTCTTTAGAACATAAATATGACTCTCGGCTTTCGTAAGTCTTTTTTTTTAGATTGCCGGGTTGATAAACAACCGCCAATAAACGATTGGTTGTGGCCAAGGTCATTTTCTAAGCATGTGTGATTACATCGTGTACTGCGATTGTTAGATGATGAAATAACCACGCGTTCTTCGTGCGCGTGCATGAAATGACGTCTTAGTTCGGTTTAAAAACACTTAGGTCCCTGTGAAATAGTCAGAGTCGTTCCTATACCTTGATAAGAAGGTATTAGTTTCCTTGTGCTGGAAAGAGTTTATTTTTCTTTACATTTGTAAAGCTCGAGATGTGTCTTGTTATAGATGACAGCTATAGGAGTTCATCTAATTTTCAAATAATAATTTTTTCCCTGGAGAACTACACAAGTGGTTTAGGACAAAGACATTCAGTGAAATTCATTCTAAATTGGAACAGTACAGTACAAATTGTGGTTCAACGTGAAATTCTGGACATTTGTGTAAAGACTTCATCTGACGTCATCGTCGTCCATCTTGGAACCAACTTGAGATTCAAACTAGATTCAGTTAGAACTGTTTATTTATAGGACTTATATATTTTCACAATTCTAGGATAAATGTTTGGATTTTCTTCACAAACCGTAAGTCCTATTTCATATTTTCACCTTTTCATCGTGTTTTCTAGGGAAATAAATTATTTTTTTTAAAACTTACAAAGCTTGTTGTCTTCATTCTTTTCTTTTGTTTCTTTTGAACGAGTCGAAACGTAACACACA
>JAECUM010042946.1:0-16058 GCA_016617855.1 Megalonaias nervosa
TATATATATATATATATTGAAACACTGTGAAATTTCCCTAAACAAGTTATTATTTAACTCAAGCTTCTCGAATATATATATATTTATATCTAGAGAGAGAGGGGAGGGAGGAAGAGAGAGGGGAGAGTGTGTGTGAGAGAGGAGAGAGAGAGAGAGAGAGAGAGAGAGAGAGAGGCAGTTGGATTCAATAAAGTATTTATTTCATTGATGACATTTAATTCTGTTCCTTGAAGGTTCCACTATAAAGTGGCACTTTATCCACGCAGGACAATTTGGTCTCCTCTGATAGGTCAAGCAAGTCCTACAGTATATATTGACCATACTTTATCATATAACTGTGTGTGTGCACACATGTTTGCATGTGTGTGTCCATGCATGTGTGTTTGTATGCATGTGTCTTTTCATTCATGATGTCTGCCAACTCCTTCTAAATCATTCTAAAGATTTCAAACCTTTGGACATAATTGAAGGTAATCTGTAGATTTTGCATTAACATGTAACAGTTTTCAAATATTGTTCCATTCCATGGGAATGGGGCTAGATGAATTGGGTGGATTTACATAAATTTGGAATTACTCTGAAGTTGTTAAAGTTAAATACAGGGTCTGCAAATTGGTATGTGCATAAGACCTTTATCACTCTCTCCGAACACATGCCCTGGGTGCTTCAAATAACAATAAATCATGAGACTGCTTGCAAGGTTTGACTGAAGGGAGCAAACCTGTCCAAAAATCTTTACCCAACTTAGAAATTTTAATCAAAGAATTCTAGAACTCCACAAGATCTTTAATGTATACTTCATATAAAGACAGATATTTATTAAATCACCTCCAAGTTTTCAAAGGTCTAATTTTAATTATAACACTGTGCTCGTATCAATCTGTACAAAAATTGACACAATAAACACCAGATGTGGTGGATTCAATCGAATAAAGACTTTGTTTTATTGTTTTGAGTCCTCTGATTAGGGGAAATTTGCCAGTTATGTTGAAAGTGAATTGTCGACGCTGGAGGAGGACAGGCCAAGATTACTGCTTTATTAAACTCAGTCTTATGAAAATGTTAAAAACGTTGAAAGTAACAACCATCATTATGGTAATTCAAATCAAAGTAACAACCATCATTATGGTAATTCAAATCAAAGTAACAACCATCATTATGGTAATTCAAATCAAAGTAACATCCATCATTATGGTAATTCATTTGAAAGTAACAACCATCAGTATGGTAATTCAAAACAAAGTAACAACCATCATTATGGTAATTCAAATCAAAGTAACAACCATCATTGTGTTAATTCAAATCAAAGTAACAACCATCATTCTAGTAATTCAAATCAAAGTAACAACCATCATTCTAGTAATTCAAATCAAAGTAACAACCATCATTCTAGTAATACAAATCAAAGTAACAACCATCATTCTAGTAATTCAAATCAAAGTAACAACCATCATTCTAGTAATTCAAATCAAAGTAACAACCATCATTCTAGTAATTCAAATCAAAGTAACAACCATCATTCTAGTAATTCAAATCAAAGTAACAACCATCATTATGGTAATTCAAATCAAAGTAACAACCATCATTATGGTAATTCAAATCAAAGTAACAACCATCATTATGGTAATTCAAATCAAAGTAACAACCATCATTATGGTAATTCAAATCAAAGTAACAACCATCAATATGGTAATTCAAATCAAAGTAACAACCATCATTATGGTAATTCAAATCAAAGTAACAACCATCATTCTTGTACTTCAAATCAAAGTAACAACCATCATTCTAGTAATTCAAATCAAAGTAACAACCATCATTCTAGCAATTCAAATCAAAGTAACAACCATCATTCTAGCAATTCAAATCAAAGTAACAACCATCATTCTAGTAATTCAAATCAAAGTAACAACCATCATTCTAGTAATACAAATCAAAGTAACAACCATCATTCTAGCAATTCAAATCAAAGTAACAACCATCATTCTAGCAATTCAAATCAAAGTAACAACCATCATTCTAGTAATTCAAATCAAAGTAACAACCATCATTCTAGTAATACAAATCAAAGTAACAACCATCATTCTAGCAATTCAAATCAAAGTAACAACCATCATTCTAGCAATTCAAATCAAAGTAACAACCATCATTCTAGTAATTCAAATCAAAGTAACAACCATCATTCTAGTAATTCAAATCAAAGTAACAACCATCATTATGGTAATTCAAATCAAAGTAACAACCATCATTATGGTAATTCAAATCAAAGTAACAACCATCATTATGGTAATTCAAATCAAAGTAACAACCATCATTCTAGTAATTCAAATCAAAGTAACAACCATCATTCTAGTAATTCAAATCAAAGTAACAACCATCATTCTAGTAATTCAAATCAAAGTAACAACCATCATTATAGTAATTCAAATCAAAGTAACAACCATCATTATGGTAATTCAAATCAAAGTAACATCCATCATTATGGTAATTCAAATCAAAGTAACAACCATCATTATGGTAATTCAAATCAAAGTAACATCCATCATTATGGTAATTCAAATCAAAGTAACAACCATCATTATGGTAATTCAAATCAAAGTAACAACCATCATTATGGTAATTCAAATCAAAGTAACAACCATCATTATGGTAATTCAAATCAAAGTAACAACCATCATTATGGTAATTCAAATCAAAGTAACATCCATCATTATGGTAATTCAAATCAAAGTAACAACCATCATTATGGTAATTCAAATCAAAGTAACAACCATCATTATGGTAATTCAAATCAAAGTAACAACCATCATTATGGTAATTCAAATCAAAGTAACATCCATCATTATGGTAATTCAAATCAAAGTAACAACCATCATTATGGTAATTCAAATCAAAGTAACAACCATCATTATGGTAATTCAAATCAAAGTAACAACCATCATTATGGTAATTCAAATCAAAGTAACAACCATCATTATGGTAATTCAAATCAAAGTAACAACCATCATTATGGTAATTCAAATCAAAGTAACATCCATCATTCTAGTAATTCAAACCTAACAGCTGTATTTCACCTCCAGGTTTCACAATAGTTTAAATTTCCATGTGCAAAATGAAGTGCCCCTTTGTGAATGAAACGATTTAAGTTTTCTATTTTATATTGTCTTCTTATACTCTAGACAGGTTCTTTTGTTTATACTCTACACACATTTGTTTATACTCTGCACAGGTTTTTTTGCTTATACTCTGCACAGGTTCTTTTGTTTATACTCCTGTCAGATTCTTTTGTTCATACTCTGGATATGTTCTTCTGTATATGCTTTAGTCAGGTTCTCTGGTTTATACTCTAGACAGGTTCTTTTGTTTATACTCTAGTCAGGTTCTTTTGTTTATATTCTAGACAGATTCTTTTGTTTATACTCTAGACAGGTTTTTTTGTTTATACTCTAGACAGATTCTTTTGTTTATATTCTAGGCAGGTTCTTTTGTTTATACTCTAGACAGGTTCTCTGGTTTATACTCTGGATATGTTCTTATGTATATGCTCTAGTCAGGTTCTCTGGTTTATACTCTAGACAGGTTCTTTTGTTTATACTCTACACAGGTTCTCTGGTTTATATTCTAGACAGGTTCTTTTGTTCATACTCTAGACAGGTTCTTTTGTTTATATTCTAGACAGGTTCTTTTGTTCATACTCTTGACAGGTTCTCTGGTTTATACTCTAGACAGGTTCTCTGGATTATACTCTAGACAGGTTCTTTTGTTTATACTCTAGACAGGTTGTTTTATTTATACTCTAGACAGATTCTTTTGTTTATATTCTAGACAGGTTCTTTTGTTTATACTCTAGACAGGTTCTCTGGTTTATACTCTGGATATGTTCTTCTGTATATGCTCTAGTCAGGTTCTCTGGTTTATACTCTAGACAGGTTCTTTTGTTTATACTCTAGACAGGTTCTTTTGTTTATACTCTACAGTTATTTTGTTTATACTCTACAGTTTCTTTTGTTCATACTCTACACAGGTTCTTTTGTTTATACTCAAGACATTTTCTTTCATTTATACTCTACACAGGTTCTTTTGTTTATACTCTAGTCAGGTTCTTTTTGTTTATACTCCAGTCAGGCTAATTTTGTTTATATTCTATACAGGTTCTTTTGTTTATACTCCAGACAGGTTCTTTTGTTTATACTCTTGTCAGGTTGTTTTTTTTATACTCTTGTTTATTCTGTTTCTTTGTGAATTTATACATTTTGTAATTCTCCTACTTGTCTATATTGTTATACATTTACTTATTCATTCATTTACTCATTCAGTCCATCAGTCAGACTGTCATTCACTCCTGAAATCCATCAGACAAGAATTCACTCATTCAGTCTGTCATCCATCCATTCATTCCCTCATTCATTCAGTCCATCTGTCATCCATCCATTCATTCACTCATTCAGTCCATCTGTCATCCATCCATTTATTTACTCACTCAGTCCATCAGTCAGACAGCCATTCATTCACTCATTCAGTCCATCTGTCATCCATCCATTTATTTACTCACTCAGTCCATCAGTCAGACAGCCATTCATTCACTCATTCAGTCCATTAGTCAGACAACCATTCATTCACTCATTCAGTCCATCTATCCTCCATCCATTCATTCACTCATTCAGTCCATCAGTCAGACAGTCATTCATTCACTCATTCAGTCCATCTGTCATCCATCCATTTATTCACTCATTCAGTCCATTTGTCATCGATCCATTCATTTAGTCATTCAGTCCATCAGTCAGACAACCATTCATTCACTCATACAATCCGTTAGACATCCATTCATTCACTCATTCAGTCCATCGGTCAGACAGCCATTCATTCACTCATTCAGTCCATCAGTCAGACAGCCATTAATTCACTCACTTAGTCCATCTGTCATCCATCCATTCATTCACTTATACAGTCCATCAGTCAGACATCCATTCACTCACTCACTCAGTCCACTTGTCAACCATCCATTCATTCACTCATTCAGTCTATCAGTCAGTAAGCCATTCAGTTACTCATTCAGTCCATCTGTCATCCATCCATTCATTCGCTCATTCAGTCCATCAGTCAGACAGCCATTCATTCACTCATTCAGTCCATCTGTCAGTCAGCCATTCATTCACTCAGTCCATCTGCCATCCATCCATTTATTCACTCAGTCCATCAGTCAGACAGCCATTCATTCACTCATTCAGTCCATCAGTCAGTCAGACATTCATTCATTCAATTCATCATTCATTTTTCCATTCAGTTATTCTTATGCTTATGGCAGTCAAATATTTCTAGTAAAATAATGAAAACAGTCAGTCAGTCCATCGGGCAGGCAATATGGTCAAATGTTCCAAGTAAAAATAATGACAACAGTCAGTCAGTCCATCTGGCAGGTAATATGGCAGTCAAATGTTCCTAGTAAAATTATGAAAACAGTCAGTCAGTCCATCAGGCAGGGAATATGGTCAAATGTTCCAAGTAAAATAATGAAAACAGTCAGTCAGTTGACCAGGCAGGCAATATGGCAGTCAAATGTTTCTAGTAAAATAATGAAAACAGTCAGTCAGTCCATCAGGTGGGCAATATGGTCAAATGATCCAAGTAAAAGATAATGACAACAGTCAGTCAGTCCATCAGGCAGGTAATATGGCATTCAAATGTTCCTAGTAAAATAATGAAAACAGTCAGTTCATCAGGCAGGCAATATGGTCAAAGGTTCCAACTAAAATAATGACAGCAGTCAGTCAGTCCATCAGGTAGGCAATATGGCAGTCAAATGTTCCTAATAAAATAATGAAAACAGCTTTTCTTGGAAACTTTTCTTTATCAAGAGTTAAATAATCCAAATGTTCTTTATGTCACTCACATGAAAAAAAAATCATGTACCTCACATTTCACTGAAACTAGGTGAATGAAAGTTTTGAAGAAAAAAAACATCTCAAAAAGTGATAAAGTATTATTTTTATCAAAAAGCTGCAGGTTACATGTATCAAGTCTGTTTGACAGTAAGCATCTTTGTGCTGCCTATCCCTTATTTGTTACCAGCTTATTTACAAATCATTTTTTTTTTGGTTACAATTTTATTTATTTATTTATTTATTTATTTATTTCACTCATTCACTCAGTATGAATCCCTGGAATGTCTCCTCAATGCAAAACCACACATTATCTCATGGGAAGTGGACATTAGCAGCAAAGGAGCAGTAATAATGTGAAAATTGCCTATATTTACTATTATTTTAATATGACCCCAAGACTGTACCCAGGTTGGGGGGGGGGAGAAGGGATTCGAATGTGACACCTTGGGTCACATCTTTTAAACTATTGAGATTTCCATCCCAAAACCTTGGATACTGCCACTCAAGTATGCAGCCACTCTGGCCCCAGGCTCCATGACCCCTAGAGACTAGGCCATATATAAACAGATATCGGGAGAATGTTCAAACTGTTGAGCCTGGGCTTGTGTGTTTTTGAACACACTCGAGTTTATTTACTTTTCTGGATAATTCATACCGAAATATAGAAAGGATTTATGCAAGGACAATGCCAATGATCACCAAGGATAAAATGAACCTACTTTAAGGAAAAATAAAACAACCAATATATGAACCTATCTTGAGTGAGAATAAAACAACCAATATTACACACAATCTACTGAATGAACCTACAATGAGTAAGAATAAAACAACTGATGTTACACACAATCTAATAAATGAACCTACCTTGACTGAGAATAAAACAACCAATATTACACACAATCCATAATATAAATGTCAACATGGGATATCGCCACCTGAAATGTTGAAAACAAAAGTTATACATTTGCTCAATTACAGCATAAATGTCTTCATTTATCTTATAAGAAAATAAAACATGAACTGCACATTATACACCAGCACTGAAAGACCTATTTGTTAACACTAATTGGGCATAAAAGTCCTATTTGTTAACACTAATTGGGCATAAAAGTCCTATTTGTTAACACTAATTGGGCATAAAGTCCTATTTGTTAACACTAATTGGGCACAAAAGTCCTATTTGTTAACACTAATTGGGTATAAAAGTCCTATTTGTTAACACTAATTGGGCATACATTAATCTGAATATGACTGACCAACAGGTCAAATAATCTGGACCTCTGGTCTGAATAATCTAGACTTTTGGTCTGAATAATTTGGACCTTTGGTCTATATAATCTGGACATTGGGTCTGAATAATCTTGACCTTTGGAATAAATAATCTGGCCATTTAGTGAAAATGTGTGTTGGATTTTTAACGTAGCTTTAACAATTTTTCAGTCATATTGCTAAAATGTCTGCAGTGTGGCAGTTTATAGTGATATCTAGCACTGAGGCATCATGCTGCAGACATGTAGCATGATGTCCCACCCAGTCACATTATCCTGACACCAGGTCAACCAGTCCTAACATTAACCTCTTAATGCTGAGTGCCAAGCAAGGCAGCTGTTGGTATCAATTTTATAAGTCTTTGGTATGACTTGGCTGGGGTTTGAACCAGTGACCTCCTGCAGACGAGGCAAACACTTGTACCACCAGGCCACTGGAGTGGTCTAGGACATTTAATCTGAATGATCTGGACCTTTGATCTGAATGATCTGGAACTTTGGTCTGAATAATCTGATCCTTTGGTCTGAATGATCTTGACCTTTGGTCTGAACGATCTTTACCTTTGGTTTGAATAATCTAGACTTTTGGTCTGAATGACCAGGAACTTTAGTATGAATAATCTCGACTTTTGTCTGAATGATCTGAACCTTTGGTCTGAAAAATCTGGACCTCTGATCTGAATGATTTGGACCTTGGTCTGAATGATCTGGACCTTTGATCTTAAAAGTTTGGACCTTTGGTCAGAATGATATGGACCTTTAGAGTGAAAAATCTGGACCTTTGTTCTAAAAAATCTTGACATTTAGTCTCAAAAGTCTGGACCTATGGTTTGAATAATCTGGACCTTTGTTCTGAAAAATCTGGACCTTTGGTCTGAAAAGGCTGGACCTTTGGTCTGAATAATCTGGACCTTTGTTCTGAAAAATCTGGACCTTTGGTCTGAAAAGTCTGGACCTTTGGTCTGAAAGTCGGGACCTTTGGTCTGAATAATCTGGGCCTTTGGTCTGAATAATCTGGACCTTTGGTCTGAATAATCTGGACCTTTGGTCTGAAAGTCTGGACCTTTGGTCTGAAAGTCTGGACCTTTGGTCTGAATAATCTGGACCTTTGGTCTGAAAGTCTGGACCTTTGGTCTGAATAATCTGGACCTTTGGTCTGAAAGTCTGGACCTTTGGTCTGAATAATCTGGACCTTTGGTCTGAAAGTCTGGACATTTGGTCTGAAAGTCTGGACCTTTGGTCTGAATAATCTGGACCTTTGGTCTGAAAAGTCTGGACTTTTGGTCTGAATAATCTGTATCTTGACACATGGTAATGATCTGAAAAATTTCCATGCAGAAAAACTATTTTTCTTTTTTCAATCACAGTGAAATGGGGGATTGTAATTTTAATGATGTGTGTGTGTGTGTGTGTGTGTGTGTGTGTGAGAGATTTGGATTTTTAACATAGCTTTAACAATTTTTCAGTCATATCGCTACACTGTCTGCAATGTGGCAGTTTATAGCGATGTCTAGCACCGGGGGCATCATGCTGCAGACATGTAGCATGATGTCCCACCCAGTCACATTATCCTGACACCAGGCCGACCAGTCCTAACACTAACCTCTTAATGCTGAGTGCCAAGTGAGGCAGCTGTTAGTACCATTTTTATAAGTCTTTGGTATGACTTGGCCGGGGATCGAACCCACGACCACCTGCATCCGAGGCAAATGCTCTAATCACTAGGCCAACGGAGTGGTTTTAAATGATGTAATATTTACTGTTGCTACTGTACAACTGGTACTTTTCAGGGTGGAGAATACCCCAACTTATGTCGAGATTTTGTTCTCTCATTGGGATGACCCAGAAAATTCCAGTGAACCAGATCGCCCGTGACACCCTGCACTTTTGTTGCTCATGTGTAATCCTTCATTTTTTCCCCTAGGGTTCAGTCTCATTTAGTGTGGCATATCAGTGCAGGGTGGGAGTAGAGATTCTGGCAGTGGCAATGGGTATAGACTCATTAAAATCAGTTTTATATCAGTAATGTCATACATGTTTAAACTGCATGGCTGGAATAGTTCAATTTGGAGGGAGTCTTATGATCCTACAACTGATGAGTAAAAACAAACACAAGGAATATTCACCCACATTGCAGAAGATTACTGTGGGACTGAATCTGCCTTGACCACTTTCTGAGCAGCAACAATTTGGCAAAAAGAGAAAATGCTTTGCTTTGGCAAGCTAATGAGGAATGGTAAAAGGAGGAGAAGGTAGCATGAGTGACAAAAAGCAACTTCTCATCACATCTTCCAAAGATAGGATGAGATAGGCCTATGATGTAGTAGGGCTCAGACCTTGTGGCCATTTTTCAATGAAAGACAGGTCCCTATCAATAACAGATTTGTAATCTCCTTGATAAATGCAATCCACCTAGAAATGGTGGAAACTGAAATATCATCTGAACCTGTAATGGGAAGAAAAAAATGCTTCCTACCCTTTCTTCTCCATTTAAAGACAGCCAAACACAACAAAAAATGTCAACACCTACCATCACCAACACATATACAACTGAGACTGGGTATCTCAATCAGGTGTGGAGCAACCAATGAAAGCTGATATTTGCTTAAAAACATGGTTGGAGAGGAACTAACTCATAATGCCATAGAAGCTGATACAGGCCTATTCTATGAATTAGTCTTGATGCTTGTTCCTTCATCTCACAGACACTAAAATGGTCAAGAAAGCTGTCTTATGGGTAAGCTCCTCAAAAAAGGATTCACCCAAAGGTTCATAGCGTGGCTTATTAAGAGACCAAAAGACATAAGAAAGGTTCCATTCATAGTGAGACACTGGTCTTTGTACCCTGAAATAATTTATTAGGTCTGCTAAATACGAATCTCTCCTGACAGCCTTTTGAAACTTTGAGTGTTGGAAAGGGCTTCTCAAAAGTCCACAATTGTAGAATCTGAGCATTCTTTTTTTTTTCAGAAATGAAGAGATCAAATGCCACACTGCACTCACAGAGGGATAGATGGGACTGACCCAGTTTTTCTACTACACCAATTACAGGAGATTCTCTATTTATTATCATACACCTTACAACTTGATCTTCTCCAAGACTGAATGATGCACTTGGAAACTTTTGATTGAAAATTTTTATTTGCGAAGAGATCACTTGACAAGAGTGAAGATGGAGTATCTGTGGGCTGTTTTTAAGGTAAGCTCCTGTGCTGTAACAGAAGGTCCATCCTCTGAGGTAAGGTCCTGGGATGGTCCTGGCATGGTCCTGGGATGGTCCACCAGCAGATTGAGCACCAAAGAGGGGCAGTCAAAATGAATTGAGGAGTGGAGTGTGTTGATGTTGTTTTGGGTTAATGCCATTTTTCAGTACCTGATAGGTTATACATGGTGGCTAGTACATTTGGTTGAAGAAGAACCTGGGAAAACCTCAGTAAAAACAACTGACCCATGGGAAGCTACTGTAAGCTTTCTCACATACCCACATTGGCTGAGCTGGGACCAAGGTTGTGGTCTCCATCTTGAATGGTTCCTTCAACAGAAATCTGTTTAGGAAAGGTCAATAACTAGACGGGACTTTCACACTTTCTTGGGTACCAGGAAACTCTGGGAGAAGATTTGTCATTTAACACCCTCCCTACTGCACCCTTCTGAAGAATGGAGTGGACATCTTCCTTTACATGCACTAGGTTTAATAGTGAAAGAACATGGGAAGCCTTACTAGGGAGAGAGATCAAGCAACAGAAGATGGTAGACATTTTTATGGTAGAAAAAAAACAAGGCCATTGAAAATTATGATGATGAAGATCAGCCATTTGGAGTACAAAGTTGCCTGACATACTCGAGAATGTCCAAGATCTTCATCAGATGAGATCAACTGTGACACAATAGCATGAGTGTACATTATTAGTCCCGAGTTTTTAAACATTCAGTGGAGAATTCTAAGAGAGATAAGAAAATTGTAATGAAAATATGCCATTATGGCTGCCTGCAGTTTTCCCATGAAGTTCAGGTTTACTAGAGAGATGAAAAGTATACATTTGTGTGGGTTACATAACAAATGGAATTATTTCATGCATTGAAAGTTTTAATTATTCAGTGCAAATTCATGATTATTGACAACAGATGTATGTACATTATTCCTTTTACCTTTATGCACGTGATTTATTTCTGTATGTTGAACAAAATTTATACAATTCTGTAAAATCTGATTGAAAAACCCTGCCAAATTTCATCCTAATTAAGAAATACAAAGCAAAAAATAATTAATTTCAAGAAGCCCCACTGTAAAATTAAGCAAGTAAAGTACTGTCAGTGAGTTTAGGGATACAGGTATTGATCACTGCCCTGGGTGATCCCTCGGCAAGTATACTGTAGGGGACTACCTAGTTGGTTGACTCAAGGTTAATGAGTTAAAACATTTAGCTGATGTGCCCTGTAGGTTAGCAGGATGATTTTGCTTCTTGGCCAGTTTCGATGAGCCAGGAGCAGATGTGAGGGGCTGGTGCTGTTGCTCTGAGTAGGCACTGAGGGGATGAGCTCTCCAACAAGCCTCGAACTCCATAGAGGCAATCCTTAGAAGGTTCTTTCTGGAAGTGTCCAGTAAGTCATTGGAAGTGTCCAGAGCAACATCCCTGAGGAGGTGGAAGATTTCTGCTTACAAGGACATGAACAAGGACAATGTCTAGCTAAAAGTTTTGTCACCGCTTCCAACAAACAGTGGACAGCCAATAGCAACAGAGATTCCTCTTTCAACAGGCTGAATAAGGTTACTGATAGTAGGTCAGCATGCGAGACCATGGTTGCTAGTGACCTGGCCTTTTGCTGTGAGGATTCCAGAGTTTTCACTGGAAGACAGGCCCAGGCCCCCCATAGAAATGCCCACTCAAGCTGCTTCAGCATCCAAAGTGAGTAGTTTCATGTCGAAGATGGGGTATGAACATTATAGCTAGAAGCAGCTATAAAGGGCACAAGGTAGAGTGGGAAACAGATCACCAGCTATAAAGGGCACAAGGAAGAGTGGGAAACAGATCACCAGCTATGAAGGGCACAAGGTAGAGTGGGAAACAGATCACCTTCTTCAGTATCTATCAAAGTCTTGGCCCTTGCTAAACCCCCAAGACAGCTCTTTAATCATAACTGAGTGAGGAAACAACAAGAGATCTGGTCCAAAGTTAAGGTTTGGGACATATGTTACCTGGCAAGAGACAACATACAGCAATCTTCCTCCTCTGCTGCCTTAGGCGATATATATATATATATATATATATATATATATATATATATATATATATATATATATATATATATATATATGTATATTTATATATATATATATATATATTCTGCATATAACTGCATATAACTTGTGCACATCAACAAGAACAGAAAGCACATCACTCCCTTGGAAAACATAACTATGCAAGCCAATGTCTTCCTGTTGTGCATGAGACTTGGCGGATGAGGAACTTAAAGCAGTAACTCCTCCAATGGAGCTAATAGACTATCCTTAACAGTGAACTTGCCTGGTTCTTATTCTTGCTGTTTTGGGTTTAATGCAATTTTTTGGCACATGATAGGCCATACATGGTGGACAGTATATCTGGTGGAGGAAAAAAAACCAAAATTCACAATATGTCCTCGGAATCCTCGGACAATGTGTCCTAGGAAACTTCGGACGATGTGTCCTAGGAAACCTCCGATGATGTGTCCTAGGAAACCTTGGACAATATGTCCTAGGAATCCTCGGATGATGTGTCCTAGGAAACCTCAGATGATATGTCTGAGGAATTCTTAGAATGCTTGTAAACCTCAGACAATATGTCTGAGGATTCCTAGGAAACCTTGGAGTATTGGTCACAAAAAAAACCTTGGAAGTCCGAGGTCAACCTTGGACATTAAGAATAAAAACCTTGGACATTGGTATAAAAAGATTTTGTCCTTGACTATTACCTCAGAAAATCAGCAACCAATACTCTGAGGTTTTTCCTAGGATAATTTGTCCAAGGTTTCCTAGGAAACCTCGGAATATGTACAGCCGACCTGGCTGTACATACTCCGAGGTTTCCTAGTACACATTGTCCGAGGTTTCCTAGGAGACATCGTCCGAAGATTCCTAGGACATATTGTCCGAGGATTCCTAGGACATATCGTCTGAGGCTTCCTCTGACACCTTCCTGGCATAAAACATAGACCAAGAATTGAAGCAAATATTACAGAATATAAGAATACATTTTATTTTTGATTTGTTGAACACGTACAAATAAAAGTTTAAAAAGGTCCAAATATCAAGAATGCTCATAAGGTTCCTTCAGTGCCAAATTGTCCATTTAATTTTGAACATCCATTTATTTATATCCTGGTTTCTTGATGGTTTTAGCACTTCATTGATTTTCTTGTTTATCATCACATCTTTGATACTCTGCCATTTTTTTTTTTATCAGTCCTGCAAAAAAAAAAATATTGGTTGAAAATATAAAATGTGATGAATTAATAAAACAGACAGTACACATATAACATAACTGTTATTGGCAGCCTTAAATTTACAAATCATGTTTGGAATCCTTTAGTTCTGAAAACAAGTTATTAACCCTTAAAAAGCAACATTTCTACAACGGACTGTTCTTTGAATTTGGGACCATCATTCTAAATTGTTGATAACAAATAGAGTCAAGATTATATTCTGTTCCTGGCTCAATGGCTTACGAGTTCAAACTAATGTATTCAGTCAATAAAATTATAAGATCGCGATGCACCCCTTTAAAGATATTATTAAAATTATTCAGAATTACTATCTTATTTTATTTCATTGTACTGTAATCAACCCATAAAGATATGACACAATGCTTGTTGCTTATAAAGTTTTTAGAAACTTTGAAATTGCTGCATCTTTATTTTACCTTGGACTTTTTTGGTGTTACCGTCTTAGTCTGTTTTGGTGTTGCCATCTTGGTGGTCTATTTTGTTGCTATTGTCTTAGCCATTTTTGGTGGTTTTGGTGATTGTGGATTTGCATCTTGTTTCAACCCTAAATTTAAAAAAAAAAATGCAAACTTTTCAAATAATATGCAATACATTCCATGCCATTTACTAATGATGGGAATTGATTACTGGGAAAGAATACATATACCCATGTTTATTGCTGAAAACAAAAATGTGGTTAGGCATGTTGGCCTTTAAAAATAAAAATAATAATAATTTTAATTATATAACCCAACATTCTTTATAAGTTAAGAGATCACTGAATCTTGCAGTTTTGCAAATTTGTATACAACAGGTAAAATAAAGCATGAGATCGGTATCATGGACGCCATATTTCCTTTAAAATTAGATAAATAAAAGAAATCCAATTTAAGTACTATTTAATATCATCAACATATGACAATCATGAGCATTAACCATTTTAATATGGTACACAAATTTACACCCGAAATGAAGGGCATATACTGTCAGGGTTTGCAAGGTCTATAAAGTTGTTTAATAGTGGCCACGAATCAGTACCTCATATCTAAAAGTAGAATGCAGCTGCAATTTCGGACAAACACATGATAATATGGCAGGCCAGTACAATTATTTAAATTATAAAATACTGTACTTAAAGAAAATGGATAAAGTAATTTAGCTTTTCATGGATATACTGAAGCAGTAATTAATCTGATTGATTGCTTTATAGATTTTCTTGCTGCCTAGCAACCTATATGCATGGATGTTCTGTTCTATTTTTACATGTCCTTAGGACTATTCATAAACCTATTCGTCTGATTTCATGCACTATAATAATTATGTACACACAGTTATTTTAAGATCCATGTTTGAGTCATTAAATATTTTTCAGATTTTATTGTTTTTTCAACAATTTTAAAATGTGACTTCATTTTCATATTTCATAATAAGAATACATAATTAAAACCATTACTTATTCTTTTCTTCTAAATTCAAATAATGTTAATGGGTTAGTTTGCTTTACACTATTCAAATCGGGCATAGTTAAATAATTATTATCATTAAAATGTACTATATTCTTGTAATTCACTTCCAAAAATTTACAACTGAATCGTACAAAGATAAACTTAGATGAAAACAATAAGGTTTACTGAACGCTATACATGTTTCACAGGCACTTGATTCCTGGGTAAACTAATGTGTACACTCACCAATTAACACTTAACATGTGTTATTTGGTGAGTGTACACATTAGTTTACCCAGGAATCAAGTGCCTGTGCTATAAAACGAGAGCCAATAAATGTTCTTATCTTTTTCAAATTTAATGTAATATAATAAAAAAAGAAACGAACATACCCCCAATCCTTCCAATAATTCCTTCTGTAATCCCAAAACACGGTAACCTTGCCGATACTAAATTGCCGACTTTGTTATCTTCGATTGCCTGTCTCGGCTGAACAATATTTAGGTGGCTAAGAACATTTCCGGTAACAGGATTATCATATAAATAACGCAGACAAGTTCATGGCGATTGATGAATCCACTCCTTTATAATGCAAGTTTTCACAGACCAGTTTACTATCAACAGACCACTTTCGAATTTATTATTATGGTGCATACAAGACTGATTGATGAATCGGCTGCTGTGATTGGATAATTCCATGCTCCGCAACCAATGGAAGAAGGCAAAAGAAATATTTCCTAGAACTTTCCACAACTTCTCAATATTTTTTAAATTTAAAAGCAGTAAGTAGATAAGTACCTGCTATGAGTATGACATAGGGTTCTTCAATTATCTCAATTTTTTTTTCATAAGATAAAATTGTCTCCCAGATTCCAATCTTCGCAGACCGGAAGTGCCATATCAGGCACACAAAAACAGTTCCCGGTCAGCCGACCATCCCCGTTTAAGTTGCTGACCCTAGCACTCTTTCATCAGGTTAAAAATAAAAAATAAAAATATTAAAA
>JAECUM010042947.1:0-11886 GCA_016617855.1 Megalonaias nervosa
TATATGAAAACATCGTTTCAGTTCTTTAATGAAAACCTGGTTTCAGTTCTTTAATGAAACCCTGTTTCCATGTAGATATGTTAGGTAATATAGAATTCCTACGATTGTACATGGATATAAACTGTTACTGCACGGATATGTAGTTTTTAATGTCAATAACGCCGTCATTATTTATTATAACGTGTGTCATGAATGATTAACAGTTGTATGTAAAATCGAACGTTTAGGTACAGAAAAATAAATTTGACAATAGGCTTTGAGAAAATCTTATAGCCTACAGTATCAAATTGTGGCTTCTTACTCTATACCCTTGTTAGTGTTGAAAATTTCAGTCACTTATTCTGTGAGCAATCGGACAGTTTACGCTGCCCATATTCTTTCATAATTAAAGTTTGGGAAACATGTTCAGTAACTTACTAAAACATATATCCAGTATTTTCAGCATTGGTATTCTGTATGGTATTGTTTAACAATTTCAATGCATTGATAATCATGTACTGAGTTGGGATGACTCAATTATGCCTATAATATTTGGAATAGCTTTGCTGTTTATATCATTATATTGACTCTGTTTCTCTATGTGCTGAGACTTTGCTCAGTATTGTATATAACTGTAAGCAACACATGCGTCAATGATGAAGCTGATTGAACGAAGGGTAGCATTACTGAAACTCAGGCAATTTATCTCTGCATTAAACTTTGTGCCCCGAGAAAGGCAAGGTTTTTGACCTTGTAAATGAATATCGGGCACTGTTATTCATTAATATTCTGAAAATAAGATCCTGAAAAGAAATAAAGAAGGAAATTGCTTGCGCGGTACTATAAATACCTACCGGCCTACATACATACATACATACATACATACATACATACATACATACATACATACATACATACATACATAGAAGGAGAGAGAAATATAGAGGGACATCGAGGGAAATGTTTTTGGTTGGTTTCTAACGTCACTTTCAGCACGCAGACAACGAGGCAGTGGACATGAGCTGCCCTTGGCAGGTATAGTACCGGCTAGCCAGATAGATAACTAGATTGAAAAATGGACTTTCGCAGGAATAAAATGTGCCACATGCTTACATATATACTTGCTTTGACCCACGTTTAGAAATGAAAAGAAAATCACTCGAGCTCTGTGGATGCTGAATTTGCAACTATAAATACGCACCATTTAAAAGAAGACCAATGAAGATGTAAATTCGCCACATAATTATTTTTGTTCTCCTATGTTGTGGATCAAACGACTGCCATATTGATTCAGGTAAAGTGTGTATGGCGTCTTTTACTTAACAATTACCGGTATGTCACATTTCCGCTCTGTTGTAACTCAGATTTAAACAAGGAAGAAAATTATTAAAAATGTTCGTGTTTTTTTTCTGTGTTATAAGAATGAATATACAGTTTTAGCACTGCTATAAAGCAGTATATACGATCATCAAATAATTTTCGAGTAGGAAGGCCTCAAATATTTGTTGATTGAATGATTCTAATAAGTTCTGCAGATTAAATGTCGTTGTATCATGGGGTTGTGATCTCAGCGATATAAATGCTTTCGATGTCATACCCTGATTCAGTTCCTGAGACGAGGTACTGCCCCTTTGTAGTTTTCCAGTATAACTTATCTTTTCCGCGGTGAGGAGACCCGGGTGGACAAGTGGTCTAAAACAAGGAGCTCGTCATTACCGTTCATTGCCATCTTACCTCTCCGCGTGGGTTCGAGTCTCGGGTTCGGCTAATGTGGCTATTTGCGAAAGCTTGCCAGTTACTTCCGGTTCGTCAGAGGGTCTTATCGGGGTTTGCCCAGGGTCTTCCCTCGCCAGTTATTCTTCCTGCCACGTATAGCCTTTCGTGTGCTGAAAATAAGTGTTAAGCACACAACAACAACAACAACAACAACAACAACAACCTTCAAAATGCATCTAAAGTTCACAAATATATTGCATATGCAATGCTGTCAACCGAGTCTCTTCCTCTTTTATGAATAGAAAATATGAACTTCCCATAATCACGATCCAGGGACCATTACTTGCAACGCTGCATGCTAACACAATCTGATACCAGAAGATGATAAACATAACGATTTATACATCAAGAAAGACGGACCAGAGCGTATTTTACATATTACTAAAGTGTAATAACACCTCAAGACATATGACCCAAGGAAATCTTGGAACAGCTCTGGGGGTGTTTGTCCTTAAAAGTAACAAGACTTGTATTTCCACTTTTTCATAAATCGGATAATAGAGAACGTTTAATTCTTAATTATTTACGAAAATTGTTTTGTTGTGTCCACGATATGAATGTAGGTTTTTATTGGTATGCATATCTATATTGCGTGTAACGTTTCGTACATGATTGTATCAATTTTGTGTGCAACTGTTTGGCACTTGTCTGTTGACTGCATTGATGCTTAAATATTTCTTTACACTCTTTAATATTACTATCAATAATAAACATGTTTATGAGTTTTGAAGTATCCTATTCAAGTTGGGGACAGGAATTTAAAAAGGTCTGTATTTATTCGTAAAAACTCTGTCTGTCTGTATGTAGGTACGTACGTACGTTTGTATGTATATGTATGTATGTATGTTATTGATGTATGTACGTATGTACGTGTGTATGTATGTATGTATGTATTGTCGGGGGCTTTCCAGCTTTGTGGCGGGCGGTACCTGTTGACTGAAATACGCAATCTGATTAAAATCAGATCTCCGCTGTCCTACGTGAAGATCTGACAACGACCGCTTAGGGGTAATGTTCTGGTGGCCTTTGAATTAGCCAATGGAAATGAAGCTTTAAAATATCTGAATGTGAATTAAATCGTTCGGTAAACATTCATACACACTGTCCAGTCTCCAAACACGAAGACATAAGACTTCATCTGATTGGCTGATAAAATTAGCGATTATGGTAATAACAAAGGCTGTCAGAACATGACCCCTAAGCGGTAAATATCAGATCATCATGTATAACAGTGGAGATTTTATTTTAATTAGATTGCTGAAATACGAGGAACTATCTCATAGTCTGAGGCTACCCCTAGTCCCCATTGCTATGCAAAGCGATTTCGGGCTTACAAACCAGCAAATGCTGCATACCATGTCGTGTCATCGCTGTGAATATGAACTAAAGCTGGAGTGACCTCCAGTTTGCAAGCCTGGTCAGATTAATATGGAGACCCTGAGTTGCATTCATTGTAGTTTCTAAATATACTTTATGATCGAAATATTATTAGGTTGTGTATTTGATTACTGGAGGGACTATGTTGTTTTTAACCGTTTTTCACTGTACTAGTTTTATTTCCACTTTTTTCAAACATCAATCTCTGCCTCGATGGATGGTCATGTTAGAACAAATTCATTTATTCTTGCAATATTGCAAAAATAAGAAGCATATTGGTACTTTAGAATGAAACTGCAAAATCGGCGATACACAAAAATCATCAGTCTCGCCTGGTGGTTCTTTCCTGCAGTAATCCCTACCCTACACTATCACCAGCCAGCACTAAAGAAATAATGGCTCTTGAACAGGCTTTGCGCACGGGAAATTTTCGGTCGGAGTCATTTTCCGCATGTATTGTGCCAATCGACGACATTAAAGGTCTAATGCAGAGCTTTTCGATACCAAAGTAAGGATTTTTGGCTCTATAAGCTTGGAACAAATGCCACAGTGGTCATAACACATCAGAGTGGCAATTACCCATGACGTTTTCTCATGACTTATATGATAGTTTGTAAGATGGGTCGCATATTTCGACCGGATTCAAGTGACCCATATTTGGGTACGTACTAGTTGCAAATATAGGATAAAAATTTTCGACTAAGCAAAACTGGGCATATAAAGGAAATATTTCTTTTCTCAAAACTTTCTTTCTTCAAATCATTTTGTACGAAAGCGACATTACTAACGTTTGTTTTTCAACATATTTCTCAGGTCTAGACGTGTATCTACAGTTTTACCTAAGACATATTATGACCAAACAGTCACTAATGAAATCGATACCAGTATTGTCAATTCTGTAGGCAGAGAAACCGTCATCATTGCAAAGAAGTAAATATGTTTATCTGGGTCTAGGTCTAGGCTTTGGAATTTCTTAAGTGTGTTTGACATAGTCCAAGTTATAAAATGTCAATTTTTGTAATAGGTTTCTAATAATAACTAACGTTTTTATTTCGTAAATATCGGGATCGTTGTAGAAGGTTATTTTTCGTTAGGTAATAGTTTTGTTTTTTTTAGAAAATGCTATTTGTGATATAAGATCAAGTGGAGAACTATATACTCTTGTAACTGAGAGGATTTTTTCATTTTTGCTTTAAGTTCGAGGAAAGTCAAGTTGTATTATATGTTGTGTCCAGTATTATTTTCTGGCTGGAATCTATTTGCTTCACATTATTGAATTCAAGTGATTATTTACTTTTGGAAATACAAAATTTCTCTGATAAAATTCTTTGATAGAGACATTCACTGGAAATTATATTGAATTCAAACCTGAAATTATATTAGTGTGATTCAACAAAAGACCGTTGGTACATCAACACTCCACGAGCTACCTGAGACACATCATCACCTTCAGCTTTGGAGTTAATTTGGACCGCTACTAAATTTTATTCAGGACTTCAGACTATTAGGACTTGTGTCTGTAATTCTAGGGTTATTTGGGATTTAATTTGAAATACTGTAAGTTCCTTTTTATTACATTTTTACTTTGTATCCCAGGGAGATAAATTATTTGTTGAATTTTACAAAGCTTACTGCTTTTCACTCTTTTTTGTTCCTTATTTTTAAGATTATGAATCAATTCCAAAATTAATCCAAGAATTAAAAAATAGAAGTTCTATCAATGAAAAATCCTAAATGAATCTGTGTTCGAGTCCCGATTAAATCAAAATGGAGGACGATGACATATGTTGTGACTTTCAGAGTGTTGCAGTGTCAACAGTTCCTTGTTTATTCACAAAAAATAATGTTCCAATTTAGAATTTCTGAAAAAATTTCGATAAATTTCCTTGTCCAAGAATTTCTTTTCGAGCACTAGCATTTTCTGGGGAAAGAATCAATAATTCCATAAAATAAAAATTCAACTCAAACTGGTCACAACAAGACACCTTTAAGTATCGAAGATTTTTAGTCAAACTGGCTAGTTCTTCTCAAGACAACGGTTATACAGTAAGTTAAGACGCAAAACAGATTCCCGTATGAGGGTCAAGTTGTCACCTTCTAGGAACAACGTAGAATATGTTTTACATTCTAAAAATCACGTACTCTAGGTATGGCCTTGATTCCACTAAATGAATCTTACTCTTAGAATGAATAAAAAATTTGTTTAAAAAAGTTGTTTACTAGAACTCTATCTGATTTCTGAATCAAGGTCAGAAACTAGATACAATGTTTCAACTATTGGTTGTTTTTATCAAGTCAAACAGAACTGAACTGAATTTCTAAAAAATATCATATCCAATAGACACAGTTATAATTACAATAACATGTAATGGAATAAAATAAAAAATTTAAAACTAACAAACAAATAATTAAATTACATATACATAACACTCGTTATACATTCATTCACAACCCATTGTTTTATGTTCATCCATATGTCAAAAAAAATCGTATTCGTATACGTCAACATAATTGCTCTTCAAAGGAACACGCAGAACACCACATGTAGCAGAGAGTTTAATGTATTATTTATTTAAAACTAATAGCGTTTAGTACTCATTAAAAATCGACAAAACCAGCGTCTTGTGAATGGATTTCCTATTCGTTTAATGCTTACAATTTTAAATATATCAAGGAAGATTGCTGTTCAGTTTCCGTTTTTGTCTGCATTCATCTGAACAGCAATGTTTACATAATCGGGTTTAAGATCAGATTGCCAAAATATAAATGTTGCCGGAATTTTACACCTCTTTTGTGGTATGTTTTACATAGACTCACACTTGACCATTATGTGAAACAAGAAAACTGTTAGATTCATTTTACGGACGCTCTGTTACATATTGTCATCAAATGCTCATTTTCATCCTTTTCTAAAAGCACGTAATATATAGTACCTTCATTCTTTCTTCGCTTATAACAAAAAACACAAATATATTTTAGAATCCGGTATATTGTCTACTATTAATAATTCTTTAGCTTTTTATATATTTTAAAGCAAAGTCAACATTTGTGTTTGCGACTGATAGTTGCCATGCGCAATCATAGATTAAGAACCCTGTTGGCATACTGATTGAAATAAAGTTTTGACAACAATTGTACAAGTATCAGTAGTTAACAAGGATAGGACGTGTATACCCTTCAGATAGTATTATAATGTAATTTACGTAAATGATTGAATATAAACTTCCAGTTTGCAGTTGAGTCAAATGTGTTGTATTACATGTATATCGTTCTGGAACAAGTACGATATTGGTCACATGTTTTTGGAGCATGTCAATAGGCAAGGACCCCCCCAAAAAAAACTAATCCACAAAAAACACTTAATTGATTACTCCAGTGAATGAGAATTATATAACTAATTAAAGTATGTAATTGGAAAACGTTATAATTCATTTATTTTTTGTTTGTCTGGTGTTTTAAGTCCCCTCGACACATATAGGTTATATCATGGCAAGGCAATTAAAATAAGATGTCTTTTAGAGTTTTCCATTTACTCTTCTGTGGTATAAAAAGAATCAAAATGATTCAATGTGTTGAATCATTCAAGTGAAAAAATACTTGATATATCTGCATTAAGGATATTTTGGTCTTACATAGTGCAAGCATATTCTGTTCATATACAGTATATGAATGGAATACACCATTTGGTTTTCTTGAGGTAGTAACTATATCGATTAGTAAGAGATTTGAACAGCTCTTTTTAAAAGAATGTGAACCTTATAAAATTCAAGGTAAAGTCAGTTTCTATTTTTTTGTTAAGATTGTATTTTAAATTTTGTAAGTGTCAATACGGAACGAAACGTAAACGTGTCCCCCTTATTCAGATATGGTTGTATAAATTTATGTTTCATACTGACAAAGATAACATGTGGAAAGAACAAACTTTCATAGTCATAAGTGAATCGTGATTGCCAATTTGTCAAGATGTATAAGTTATCGTGATTGCCAATTTGTCAAGATGTATAAGTTATCGTGATTGCCAATTTGTCAAGATGTATAAGTTCTCGTGATTGCCAATTTGTCAAGATGTATAAGTTCTCGTGATTGCCAATTTGTCAAGATGTATAAGTTATCGTGATTGCCAATTTGTCAAGATGTATAAGCTATCGTGATTGCCAATTTGTCAAGATGTATAAGTTATCGTGATTGCCAATTTGTCAAGATGTATAAGTTCTCGTGATTGCCAATTTGTCAAGATGTATAAGTTATCGTGATTGCCAATTTGTCAAGATGTATAAGTTCTCGTGATTGCCAATTTGTCAAGATGTATAAGTTATCGTGATTGCCAATTTGTCAAGATGTATAAGCTATCGTGATTGCCAATTTGTCAAGATGTATAAGTTCTCGTGATTGCCAATTTGTCAAGATGTATAAGTTAAAGACATTATTCAGCTACACTGATTAGGACTGTATTTTGAAACGAACCGACATCATACAACTTAAACTGTATTAGTGTATATTGTAAGAAAGCTCGAACACTTGATTTAGAAGGCGCTTTGGAGCAAATTTGTTATGCAAATTTTAAACTCATCCTCTACCTTATATTCATACAAACTATTTCTATAAGCATCCAAGCAAAGTACACATATTTTTGCCAATTAGAGGTACATTTTATTGCTTATGTTAAAGGTAAGATATATTTCTGGTACAGTCAGCAAATCCTGGACATGATTTTACATTGCAGTGGAAACCTGATTTGCATTAGAATAGTTATCAGATGATATAAGGGTTGGCTAGCTAGGGAGTTTCTAATCCCCTGTATCTTAGTTTCAGCAGGTATTCTTGATACATGCTCACCAATACACATTATTATACCTCAAAAAACAATGCCAATGACAGGTGCACATAATGTCGCAACAGTTCACGCGTGGGTTAGTTGTTAGGTGTGGCTAGCATTTTATCTGCAACCTTCAAAGTTCTGTTTTACACTAATGTGCTGACAAATCAAATTCACCCTGAGAGATCCCTTGCCGATATTCATCATGATGAAT
Source organism: Megalonaias nervosa (assembly GCA_016617855.1). Taxonomy (NCBI): domain Eukaryota; kingdom Metazoa; phylum Mollusca; class Bivalvia; order Unionida; family Unionidae; genus Megalonaias; species Megalonaias nervosa. Next base: position 8,163 of record JAECUM010042947.1, read on the forward strand.
GGAGTGGTAGAGAAATCGGTCGTACGAGGATTTCTGGGATAGTCTGGCAGCGTGACATTACAATCAGGGTCATTAGAAAGAGAGTGAATATGTTACGTATCTATATAGTCGATGAAGATCTCTTCTATTCAAATTCTTGCGATTGCTAGCTACATGCAAGTTTTTCTTTTTCCTTAATATAACATAAACGAAACGAAATATATAATATGTGGGTTCACTACGATGTAAGACAGTCTTTAAGATTTTATGACATCTATTAATATCTAAATATTCAAAATAAATGCTAGGAAAAATTAAAGGCAGTTCGTATTTCCCTTCTGTCTTAAAGACAAAACTTAATATTAAAAACGAAATGGAAAAATCGTTCTTGCACATTTTGTCATAAATACATCCATGACACCATGATCTAACCAGGAATCGGTGTGTGTAGAAAAGTATTTTAGTTTGGTTGCATTTTCTTTTGTGAGTTCAAAAGTGCTTTTTCCTGTTAGTAACGAAGGGTATTTTTCATAAGTTGCCATTTTGTAAATCTTTAGTTTGAATTTAATTTTTTGTTGAACATTTCGGCCATGACTTCCTTAGGAATTTCAATAGGGATTCCAATCAGGTTAAATTCTAAATATTTGACGCTTATCTCTCTTGTAATTGATGGAGGTTCAATCGTTTCTCACTTCTTTCCTGTTTCATTTATCCTGCCTTTTTCAATAAATGTTCTTCTCCTTTTGGATTGATTACATACTCCTCCGCTTCTGTCCTGCTCAGTGCATGTATGTTCTAATGGTGTACACGTCTGCACTTTTAATATTTCTCCAAAGGTTGGTCCATGTTCTTCTTCTGTTGCTGTAGAATATATTCCTTCTACCATTTTGCAGCCATTAGTAGTTTGCATTGGTTGGTATCTTCAGCATGAGTCTGGAAACAATTTTGAACACCGGTATTTCCAAATGTTGCTTGTCCTGGAATTTTCTAAGGAATTGTATAAGTTCGGGTAATCAATATATCAACAATTTTTCAGTTGATAATTATTTTTCAAATGGAAAATTCCATTTTATAAGGTAATATATGTAGCCAGTATAATTCAAACGTAGCTAGCCTATGCTACTGTCTAAGCTTGTTATAGATGACTTGTAATTAGTCCGTGCTACACCATGATCTTTTTGACTTCTTGTTGCAACTATGTTGAACCTATATGGCCTTCTAAGCACCTTTGTTCCCAGTTTGCTTTGGCGGCATTATGCCGTTTGTATAAAGTTTAGATTGTAATTTATTTCATATTTACTGATATTTTTCTATTTTGTTCATAATTTGTGTTTCAGTAGGAAATGTAATGATATCCAGCTAATTGTGGAATAAGTAACAGACTCAAACATTTGCCTTCTTTATATATTCAGTTTGTCTGAGCTAAACTACTCAGTTATGCATACATAATAGTTCTGTTCTAGATTTATTTTCAATGTCATAGTTATTATTTTCTAGTGGTGTACTGTTTGTAATGATATGCTGATAAAATTCTTAATAATTGATATATTCTTTAGTGTGAATATAAGAACATTGAAAATCACAATGCATGCGTTCATCGCCAACATCAAATCATTTCCTTAACATAAACTTTCACCATCTGTCAAGAATGTATCCATATCGCCTAATTCCAACGCATTTTAATCTGCTAAAAGAATATTGGAAATATTTGCTGGTCAATACAAAAACAGTTTTAAAAACTAATCTCAGATAGTTCTCATGCGTGTCCGCAATTATTGACAATACGATACTTTTATTTTGGACATGGATTCTTTTCATTAAATTTGTGCCGATGAATCTGTGTTTTACTGTACATACATGCATACATACATACATGCATACATACATACATACATTACATACATACATACATGCATCCATCCTTGCATACATGCATACACACATGCATGCATGCATGCATGTATCCATCCATCCATCCATACATACATACATACATACATACATACATACATACATACATACATATATACATACATACATACATGTCAAGCAACTGAGATCAACTGATTGTCTTTGCAAACACAAATTAGATTCTCAATATCTGCAATGATTTTAAGGTACATCCAAATGTCCATTTCTACAAACCTTGAGGATGCTTAATGTACTTCTGTTACTTATTATTTTCGAGATCTTTTTAATACAGTGTATGCATAAATCGCCCTATTGATCTGCTGAAGATTTGAAATATGTTGATACTCATTTGGTTAAATCTGAAACGTGACTTGGTTCAACATTACATATAGGAACATGTCATGTAAAATGCGTTCGATTTGGTTTCCCAGAGAAGACAGTGGCGTACTAAACGTAAATAAAGGGACGAAGATGATTACCCAAAGGAGATTTGGTGCCGCAAGGCCTCAGGCGCCCGTGGTTTCAGCGCCCCAAGAACTCTGGCACCCGGGGCAAATGCCCCTTCTTTCAACGTGCTAGTACCTTACTGACAAAATGCAAACGTTCGTTGTTTATTACCTGCAATTTTAAACCCATCGTTTCATTAAAAAGTTACTGTAGGTTGGCTGCAAAACTTGGTGATGGCAAAGTTCAATGTACATCTCACTGTGTGCTTTTACCATAGAAGAATCACATTTGTTTCAAACGCATACACTATTTGATTAACACTATCTATTTTTAATATGACAACGTATTACATATCACATTATGTGATTCTGATTGGTCCAAATAAGCCCATGAAATTAGTGTGCAGTATTCTCTTTACGGACTGGCTGCGATCGTGGCTAATTTGATTTCAATGAACATTTTGGCGGCCATTTTTCGAACAAGTCGCGAAAGGGTATTGGGGAAAATGGTCGCGTATATCGGAATATGGCCAATGTACCCCCAAATGAGTTTGTTATGTCATGTATAACAATCATATCATATACAAATGGCGTAAACCTCCAAGACAAGAAGAACAGCAAAAAGTAAAATTTCGGGTATTGCTTAGTCGATAGCTGGTGTGAGGGGTGGAGGTGGAGGAGGGCGGTATATCTGTAACATAGAATCCACCCAATATACAAGCGTGGTTTAAATATTAATTTGCAGAAGAAAATAATCTCACCTCTGTTCATAGAAGAATGTGCATATAAATCTGTTTCCCAACTGACCGACCTTTATCCAACAGCAGCATATTTACGCGGTAAAAATGTGATGCAAATCCGACGCAGAAAGAAATTTGTTTACGCCTTCTGTACAGTATACTGTTCCAAATCAAATACTGTCAATATCCAGTCACAAATACTTTGCAGTAAATATGGTAATTGCTACATTGCTACAATGTAATATTTTGTGGCGGTAAACATTTGATCGTGTAGTGTAGGTCTTTGCTCTAACTGGTACTGTGTTCCGTATGAAACAACATGACATCACTTTGACTTTTAGCGTGCAAAACAGTATAATCTACTTTTACTATTTCAACTTTGTTTGGGACTATTTTTAAGCAAAACAAATGAAAGGTGCAACGTTTGGCAGAATGAATGGAATTAATAATTCTTCTTTGTATTTAAATAATTTCAACCAAAATAAAAAGTATGTGATAAAATAATCTCAAATGGGTAACGATTTAAGATTAAATTTATGATACTCTTTAAATAATGCCCAAATTTTGCGAGCCTTGGCAAGGAAAAGCTGGACATTATTCAACTCGTTTCATAAATTCAGTATTAAATTATTACCTATTTGAGATCCT
>JAECUM010042948.1:0-13733 GCA_016617855.1 Megalonaias nervosa
CCCCACTTTGAGATAGGCTTTTCAGCAAGATATCACCCAAAGTGTTTATCTAAGTTTGTCTATGACCTGCGAGGCATTTTTTAAAATGGTATTGCAAATTTGACATTTCTTTATCTTACCAAACAGTGCTAATTAAAAAGAACACAGGACAACAGAAAAGACCCCACGCAAATGAAACGCCCACAGAGTCACGAAATAGTTCTATATGATATAAATTCAGCTGGAAATGCTTAAACAATAAGAAATATATACTTGCCCACCAACTTCCATCCCTCCTTTAAATTCCCTCATGGCTTCCATATTGTGCCACTACAGTAGTGGGAACAAAAAAAAACGTACAAATCAGAATGCGCAAGAACTTTGCAGTTAATTAACATTTGGATCAGATTTACTGACTATTTTCAAAGCAAGTTTTTTAATATTTATTTACGATAGTTAAGGCACCACCATTAATCATTCTGTTTAAGAAATAACAGCAAATGTTGTGTTAGTCAACTTTTTTGTCTTGTGTTGCATCAGAATGAAAGGAAGTAGGTGTTTTTGATTGACAAAAAAAATATATTACCCTACGAACAGGTAACTACTCTATAATCACTTGGATACATCAAATCAATGGATTTTTTTAAAAAAAAAATTTGTTCTTTTTGAGAATTTCTACGATTTTTTTTTTCATGTTGTCTGGTAAAAAGTGGCTGTCGTCAAGAACACTTGTCATTATTTATTTATCCTGTCTGAAGAGACCACCAAGCCAACGTGTATTCTCTCTCATATTTTTCATGATATAGTTGTATTCTACTACTGAAAATTAGTTTTGTTATGTTCGTTGCTTTTATTTTAAATCATAAATATTACCACAGTCAAAGATTATATGCACATTAGGTGCACATCAACCAGAAGTTCTAACCATGTGTCTAATTTATCCTCCGGAAGAATCAGGATCACAAACTCATCTTTCAATAACCACTTCCTATTGTAAGTCTTCTTGATTCAAAATGTTGGAAGATGATGACGATGATGATGATGGAATCCACAAAATCTCTGTATCAGATATTGTACAGACATGTTCTTTACCAGTTAGTCACTGCAACGCTTATCATGTTATAAGGCTTTTCAAATACGTTTATGCTGCTGTACGTGAGCCTTCTTAACACTTGCATAGCACAGCACACATTTGGAAAGGTATGGTCTGTTTGACATGTGCGTGTAGCACATTTCTCAGTTCAAGGTGGATACAGTGATTGCCAGTATATAAAATGCTAACTTTTGCTTTTGTTATTCATCAAATAAATTTGTTTTTCAGATTCTGCTGCTTGATAAATTAATCGGAAACCCTTAGAATAAACCTTATTTGGCAGGCTTCCAAAAATCTTTGGGATTCTTGATATCGCTGAGTTGGTCAGTTTCTCCTCTCTTTATGCACACCCTGTAAACTAATTCTGGGAGAACCAAGCATGATATTCGTTAAACTTTTATTGGTTGTTATACCGATAATATTGTCTCAAATGATGTAGTTATAATCGAAAGGAATTACATATCTGTACAGGTCATTTACTGACTGTGAAATTGAGTCTAACATAATCATATTGCAGTCCATACTCGTAGTTAGCACCTTCTATCACTTCCAGGATTTTGCAAGTGTAATGCCAGATTTTAATATCAATGGAGGTGAGCAGGGATAAGCGGGCAGTGATATATTAGTATCTGAAAGGTCCAGTGGTACTCTAAACTTCTTTACATACACAGTAAACTGCATGGCTTCTGTGCCAATATTTTATCCTCTTGGTTGTAACTTTCTCAGTTTATAATTCATACTGTCTTGTTCAACCCAATTTCTTTTCTAACCGAAACAGAAAACCATAAATCAGTGTATGTAATGAAAATGTTCTAGTAAGTCAACTTGGAAAAGAACATCGCTTCCGTTGGATATGGTGAAGCTTTTCACAACCATTTGTTACGACTATAAAGTCATAAACTAAGGAAAAGAAGGAATCAAAACCAACAAGCTTTGTAAAACTTAACAAATAATTTAATTATCAAGGTTATAAAATGGAAATGGAAGAAGAACTTACAGTATTATGAAGTGAATCTAAAATAATTCCAAAACTTACATTCAAGTCCAAAAGAATAGAAAGTTCCAAATGAATTTTACATTCCTCGAATGCACTGGTCTGCAAACAGTCCTGATGTATCAAAATGGCATTGTCAGGATCTCCTTTGAATAACCTACAACTGTCCCCGCATTATATTTTTGTAAAATGAGCGCTTTGTAATTCCAATGAATTATCCAAAACAAAACATTTACTCTAAGATAATATCTAAACACAACTTTAAATACATCTGAAGACTGATGTTATAACCAGAACATAAGAAATAAGAATAACCGAAATTGTCCTGGTCCAAGCACGTATATATAAGCATAAGGGGTGAAAACGCATTTTGCTTCTACTTTTGCAAATATCCCACATCTTAAAGGAACCCACCTGTCCTAACCCATCCATTGGAAAATAATTAAGTCTTCGAAGAACTCACTTGACCCCACCAGTCAATGAGAAATTACCCAAAAGTTGTCAGCAGGTATTATTGATAACATTATTATTAATAATTGCAAACACCTACGTCAAGAACTATTTTTAGATCCTACGCAGTCGACACGCTTACTATCTTACAATAGAATTTTATACCCGTGTACAAAAATCTGATATCTAGACTATAGATGGTTGTTATAATTTAAGAGGCATGAACAACAATTGCACGTAATATAGATACATTCATGTACCAAGAGTTACAGAAATATAGATATGCAAAACACATTCTTCCCAAATTGTTTTACACAGGATTATTTGCATCTCCATTCCTCATCATATCAAATGAAACCAAAGAGCCACCGTTTGCAATTTATGGTTGCTTTCAGTAAATGATATACCCCTAACAATCGCTCCTCCATAGATTGATAATGCTACTACTGTGGCATAATTTTTTTAAGCAATAAATAATAACAACATTGCTATGTGAAACATATCTATGCTATCTTGTGGTATTTATATGTCGATAAAAGCTAGATTACTTACGAGTACAATTTTTAATATTATTGTCAGTTTATTTTACATCCTCACTCAAGAGGTCATTCTTTGTGTCTCAGTCCAGTTAATTAAACCTGGCTATCTTCTATAACATATGTACGTGATTCATTTGCGCTGCAAAGGTTAGATTCATTTTATTTGCTAATGTCCACTGATAAAGCAACACGTTGGTCGTTTACCTCAGATCCAATATAAAAATAAATTCAAACTCCCAAATCGTAAGGAATCGATACATAAGTCTGATTAATTGATTTGAAGGGTATATTGAGTTTATGATTATATTGTGACTGTAAAGCATGATGTAACATAATTAAATCGATAAATTTGAGCATGATGCAATTTAGTTACATCGATAAATTTGACATAATGTCAGAATATTACATAGATAATAACAGTCAATGGTCCTTTTCTGTTTTGTATTCACTTGCAGTAATTTACGCTCGAAATTTAAATTGTACATTCGTAATTAACACTTCATTTAATACCATTTGGTATTAGTATAATGTCTATATTATCAAATATTATACATATTGGCTTCAGCTTAGTTCTGTTATTCAATATTTTCTTTCTTTATTTACTGAATTTCTTTATCAAGGTCCTAATTCATTAATGTTCATCGCTTGCTCAATTCAGTTTTTAATGTCTCTATGTTTTCGTTTGTTTCCATTTATCTGTATAATTGCTGCCACATTCTGTCAAGATCTTTCAATTATCTGTATCATTGCTACCACACTATGTCAGGATCTTCAGTTTATCTGTATAATTGCTACCACACTATGTCAGGATCTTTCGTTTATCTGTAACACTGCTACCACACTATGTCAAGATCTTCCATCTGTCTGTATAACTGCTACCACACTATGTCAGGATCTTCCGTTTATCTGTATCATTGCTACCACATTATGTCAGGATCTTCAGTTTATCTGTATAATTGCTACCACACTATGTAAAGAGCTGTTTATCTGTAACACTGCTATCACATTATGTCAAGATTGTCCATTTAACTGTATCATTGCTACCACAATATGTTATGATCTTCCATTTATCTGTATAATTGCTACAACATTATGTCAGGATTTTCTACATAATTCAGTTTAAAATGCATCTGTCCTGGTGATAAAAGTTTGTTCCAAATCACTGAAATCAGTTCTCACACGTCTGATCCAGTTTTCAAATTTGTCAGTATTATCTTGTACAACACCAGTGTTATGAACAACCTCTCTATCAACATACACTTTTGTGTTTTCAATCATTCAATCTCAGCATGTGACTTGTACATGTAACATCTTTTATCATTTTCATCTAGTCATTTTGATCTATAAAATATGATATTGTGCTTTCATTAGATTTATATAGATTGTGTTGTTCTCTCTCTTTTAGGTTATCTCTTTAAAACTGTTCTTCTTCTGTAACTGGTACATATTAATAGTATTTATTATCTATTCATTCAAGTCTGTATTTTTTTTTTTTTATCAAATACCTTCATTATTGGTCGTTTTGTTGGATTTCATTATTCAAACGTCTATGTATCTACGTAACTGTTTCCGATGTGAGTGAAAAATGTTTTAAATGTTTTGTTTCTCCAACGCATCTATCTCGCCGATTATCCACTGCTTCATTAGTTGTAAATATTGTTGGAGGTTAGATGTCTGACCTACTCTTTTCCTTGCTAATTTAGGTTACGTACAGCAGCAGATATGATTCTGTGTCTCAGTGTAAAACAAATCATTATCATCTTAAAGCTTTAATTCGTGTTCTAGTTAATCTATTTTAGCAGCTCTGAGATTAGTTCTCTTAGTACTCATCTGTTCGGCAGTCCTTACCGTACGTACTCGAATAAAACCACAAAGATCCTTATCTGCCGTAGCATAAAACTGTATCAGATTCAGTACAATCTTTGACTTCTTCGTTGTCACCATTTGCAGTCAACACTCTTCAACTTTATTCGAGTACATCTCAAGGTTATATAAAAATATCGGATTTAAAGCAGTCCTTTTTCATTCTTGTAGCTTATATAATAATATATATTGGTTTTTTAAGTTCATTCCGAAATATTGTCATACCATGCAATAAAAACTATTCACTATAGTTAAATGGATAGGTGACACTATTTGTTATCTATTGGATTTGTAAATGATTTATTTTTCAGTTTGTGCATTACACTGTGCCCGCCATTACCAATCAGACTTAATCTGCGCTGCGAGGTATATTGTGCATTCCGTTCTACAGATGCTACGTTATTTATCTGTTTAGAAAGGTTGCCTTTCGGCAAAGACACTTCGTGTCCCTTCGCTCATGCGAAACGTTTGTATAGACAAAATTATATCCTATCATGCAAGTTTTTGTAGTATAATTTTTTTTATAATTTCTTCCCTTCTCCCCTCCCCCCCCCCCCAGGTTGTTTTAATGACGTGTATCTGTCTGAAACAAATTTGAAGTCTCAGACCATTCGATTCCTTGTATCGGTTGTATTGGTTAATGATTTGTGATTGATTTCATTGATACCGATACCTTTACATATGAATCTCAACAGTATTCTTTACATTTCTAATAGCAGACCTAACTAGTTTAATACTTTATTTTAAATACTTTAAATCAATTTTTTTAAATACGTTTTGCTACAATAACTGTATTTGTTGTATAAACACCAACGAAAGCCAAACGAACATAAAAGACAGACATACATACAGAGAGATTAGCAGCGGTAACTGTCTGTATTGACACAGTAGGTGGTGTGTTATGTTCTGCACGTGCACATGCTCGGCTGTTGTGGTATTATACCTTAGGTACATACTGCTTTTGGCATCAATGTATATCTGAGTTTCACGGAGCTAACAGCTATTGAAAACCTTGTCAGAAGTTAAATTACAGAACAAAATCTAACAATGGAAGCGGGAGAACAGAGATATGTATAACAAAAACATAAACTTATATACTATAATGATGAAAGTTTCGGAGTTCAAAATACAAGAGGTATAATTTTATCTTTAAGAGATTGAATTAAATACGATCCTAAAAGTGTTATGTGTTCTGTCTATTGACCTATTAAATTCTATTGAATGTTTCTAAATTCTATCAAAGTTAAGGGTGTTAATTAAAACAATCTAGACATTTGTACACCATATAATGTTTTAAACCTTTTGAGCCTGGAGAATAAAGAAAAGGTTTTCACTGGTCAAAAGCTATAAAGCATGTAAAGAAAATAAAAAAGGAATCTAAAGACGAATATCAATCACTTGTAAAGCTTAAATCATTCCAAATGATAGCTGCATCATTTGTAAGACAGTAACATACAATGCCTCTGTCATAATGATGAGCATTATTGCTTAGCATATTTTCCTGTAATATAATAGACCAGGGGAAATCGTAACATGAAGCAAAAACTGAGGAAACAACAGTGCACAAATCGATTGAAACCAGCCTCAACCTTGGGCTTCTTTGTCAGATTTTCATTGACAAATATACTTTGAGAATCAAATTACTTTTTTTATATGAAAATGGCTTTGGATGAAATAAAGGCCATTTGATAGAGAGAAAATAATACAAAAGATGCCCTGGAGAACTGAGATTAAAGGTCCAGAGTCGTTTATGCTTATAGCGCAAATTTATGAAGATACGTTTTGTGCTATTGTATGTTGACGAATTCGTTTTCAATTCCTTTACGAAGCAAAATATCGAAAATATTTGACACTGTCCCGAAGAAAGAGATTTGGTCTATTATATTCATATACGTTTGAACAAAACAGGAAAACAATTTATTTATATATATATATATATATTGTTTATTAGCTAAACAGACACAATTTAGTAGACTTACTTCATGAATTATTTATACAACGCTGGTTATTTATTTATTTATTTATTAAGAAATACGACATCAGTCAAAATAATGAATGGATTATCCAAAATTTCACAGGGAGACGGATAACCTTATAAAGCTTTATTGATTATCCAAAATTTCTGGAATATAGTCATTTGACTGATTTCAGCCTCATTAGCCTGTGTTGCTCAGCGATCTCATTTTTTGAAACATGATTTGGTAAGTTTTGACTGCATATGTCTTGATTTTATTTCCAGAAAGTCAGATCCTCTTTGGTAATTTCGTCGATTCTTTCTCAGGAACTATCGGAACGGGAACCTCAATGCAAAAGTATCAGTAACATATATGACTATGACGTAGACTGTATTATTTCATTTTCAGCAGTCAATGTCTTCAAGAAACTGTGAAAAATAATTACCTAAACAGACAATTTAGTATAACGTAAACACTATGTAAAAGTTTCGAGATCTTTAGATAGCAAATAGTATTTTCTAAAATTCAAAATATGCACGATATTAACTATATTGGCAAAAGTCATTTGGTCTTTTAATGCAAATGAAGTGGATTAGGGAAAACGTACAGGAAGCCCGGATATTTGATGTAGTTATGTCTATAGATTTACTGCTACCACTAAAATCGCAGAAACAGTAGGAAGGGTGAACAGTCCACTTTTTAGAGTAGTCCATTTTTCAAAATAAAGCTTCCTACAAAAATGAAAATACAAGGTCAATAACGCTAAACCAAGACCTCTAACCGGGTTGCGCTAAATCGAGACCTCTATCCGGGTTAGCTCATTTTTGTTATTTTATCTTTTGACGCTTGTATTTTCAAATTTTTATGCGTTCTCGTTTACCGACCCGGGACACTCACTGTTGGTCGTCCCCTTCCTGCTGCTGTATGGCTTAATTAAATCATTATTATATCAATAATAACGCTAACCATGGAATCTCACACAGCTAAACTAGCTCGACAGCGACTAGAGGTAATTAAGAAATATCTCCCCTTCCGTGATTCTGTAAAGCAACAACTACAAGCGTGTCAGGAGTCTCAGGTGGAATTTACAGAAGGTACGGAACAGTTATTTAAACCAACTGTCGACCCAACAAAGAAAATTGTTGCAGCAACAGAGGCAATTCAAAAAGCTCTTGAAACATTGCCTGTTGATATTGCTTCAAGTAACTCGACCACCACCCTTGCAACCCCCTCAACCAGAGCCGCCGTCTTCGCCAAAAGTAAGAATTAACATTACAGATAAATTCACGCCTGAAGGTATTGCCGCTATCAGGGACCCATACCAATTAATTCATATTTCCGCATTTGGATATCGTGATAGAGATAGGTATGTAAAACCCGAATATGTTAAAACTTTGAAATACTTTACTAATACTACTCAGATCAGATCTGAGGGAGATGTTAATCAGTTTAACATTTTTAACCAGGTAGTAAATGAGTATATTGAACAATCAAAACAAGAAATGAAACGAAGAGAAGAAGAAATGAAGTTGCAACTTAAAAAAGCTGAACAAAAAAGGAAATCAACCTTAACAACAAGTAAGAAAAAAGCAGACGAAACAACAAGTAAGGAAAAAGAAAAATGGTATGATACAGATCCTGTCCCCACCGCCGGTGCCACTGGAAGTGGTATTGCTACTCGAGGAAGTGGTCTTATTACTCCAATAACGTCCTTACCGATGTTGAACGACTAGAAATTCTGATTGGAGGAAGACGAGCCGGTAATAATTCCCCACAAATCATTAATGAAGCAGCCGCTACTTGTCAGAGATTATTCATAGGCGGCATCATGGATATTAATGTTTATCGGTCCCTTATTGATGAAATCGTTGATGATTACCGCAGTGATTGATGCAGTTAGATCAGTGAAAAGAAAATATTATGATCATACATAATGCTCAACGTGGACCTGCAATGGTCAGGGTGATAAATTCGCGATTACCAACATATAAAGCGATCTACGGTGATGGACTCGGTGATATTGTTCAGGGTCTATTCAGAATGATAGCCTCAAAAGCAATACCGATTACAAAGCAACTGGGAATGAAAGCTATTGACGTTGTTCGTGAGAAAGGTATTGTTGCTGTTGGTGATGTTGCTCGTAAAGCATTCTCAGCAATCAAGGATAGACTAGCACGGTTAATACGCAGACCGCCAACGGTCCGACGTCAGCCAGTAAAATTACCTAGCACCGAAGTTATGCCTGCAAATGTAAGTAAAATAATAAATCAAGCTGCAAATCAAAAACTAGAAGAGTTGGCTGGTCTACCCCTGTCAGAAAAAGAAAAAATTATAAATGCTAGTCCGATAGCAGGAAGTGGTATTCGTGTTAGACGATAACAAATATAAATAATGGTTAAACGTGTATCTGATCCAGCATTTGACATGGATGCTCCAGTCTACAAAGATGAATCGGTACGTGATTATCAATATTATTCGTTACTGAAGTAGAAGGTGCAGTTCTAAAAACAGATGATACTGAATATGGAGCTGATGTTAGAGTTGGTTTTGTTAATAATGGCATCATGGCGTTGTTCAACAGTGCTACGTATAGCATCGATGGAAGAAACATTGAATCATGCCTTGAAAACGTCGACGTTGCCACGACGATATTGGGTCTAACAAGATATTCTGATGATTATTCAAGATCAGCTGGTCCGTCAATGATGTTTGCAAAGGATACTTCTCACCGACCTGACAAAAGACAGTATAATATAAGACGACCAAGAAACTTCGCCGACAACGCTGACACTGATGTGTGGCCGGTGGTTCATGGTGTCAATCTAGAATTCAGCTTAGGATTTGCAGCACGTCGATCAATGCTGAAGGATGGACGTAGAAGATTTTCATGCGCAATTCCACTGTCACATATCTTCGGGTTCTGCAGAAATATCAGAAAGGTTATTTTTGGAGCCAAGGATACAGTTGTACTCGTACGAAAGGCTACCGACGATGATGCAATCTGGCGCCCTATCGGTGATGCTGGTAGAGTAATACTGACAACACTTTCATTGTGGATGCCAACAATGATACCATCACTCGCTGAAGAACAACGGCTGCTCTCTTTTATGGACTCAGGTGGTAAATCAACATATCATGGTTGACGATGACCACAGATAGTGTTCAAAGTAATATTAATGGTTTATTCACATGGCAGATACAGTCATAGCAAGATGTCTCTGCACCGCGACACATATTCATTGCTTTCCAAAATATTGAACGAGTAAACTCACAAACACACAGTTAATGGTATTTGACAAACTTGGTATTACTGAAGTTTCACTGTGAATAAATGGACATCAAAAACCATCCGAAGAGATATGATCAAATTTTCATAACAATCATGTAGCACGTGTATATCATCGTTTGATGACATTTATGGGACGTGATCAAAATGTTGATTCTGGTCTACAAATATCACAACAAGATTTTACAACGATCTATTACTTTTCGCTGGAACACCTGGATTTATTTAGACAATCTGTCGCTGATATTCACTTTCGAGATCGTGTGGCAAGAGGAGCTATTGCTAATTACAGAGCAGTCGCTGTTATACTCTCAGAAAAAACAATGCTACTTAAAGGTGTTGGTGGACGAATGAGAGTTATTGATGCCCCAGTGGAAAACATGTAACTGGATCACTCGTAATCAGTAATTAAATCACCCATGATTATTATAATGTCATATCATCACGGTAATGTTAGTCTGACTCCAGAACAGATTAAAAAGCTACAATCAGCATTAAAAAAGAATTTTGGAATGAAAATATTGCTGAAATCAGCAGCGTTGCAAGGTCCAAATATACTATCATTGACAGAAAGTCAACTCAGGCACTTCAACGACGCCAAACGGTCAGCGACTGGTTTTAGACTTAATCTTTCTGCGGGTGCCATTAAAGACATCGCCAAGACGGGTGGTACATTTCCACTTCTTGCAGCTATACTAGCGTTGATAGCCGCTGCAGCCCCAGCTGTTGAAAAACCAACTGCACTTGGTGATGTTGGAACTGCCGCTGGGATGGCATTAAAAAAAGCAACAGGTCACGGACTAAAAACTTCCAAAAAAGGTCGGGCTCTAAGATTACCAGGAACCCCTCATTCGTGGTACGGTCAAGCATCGAGCGGCTCAGGTCTGAGACTGCGAGGGACACTTCGCTAAACACGCTTCCCTTGTCCAATTTGATTGACTTGATGCTGCTAAAAAATTAAACATCAAAAACTTCAGAGGTATTTTTACGCATGATCAATCACCAAAACAACCAAACCGTGTTGAAACCAGTATCATTAATCGCGATGGAAGTTCTGGTCCATATTCTCACTGGGTTGCATATGCGGTTGACCCACGTGGAGTTGTTTATTTTGATTCTTATGGGTTGGCCCCACTGAAAGAATTTTTAAAATATCTCGGTGGACTTTAAAACACTCTCGTCTGGTATTCAACATTACCAACACAGACAATAACTGATCCACCAATATGTGGCCGTGAAGTACTCGCTGTGCTCGACGCTGTGTCAAGGTCCCTAACACCGCCTCATAAAGTCGTGCACGAGTATACCACGTCGTCTAACGTTTTAAACAGGTCTTAGTGAATATACAATGGTAGAAATTTACGGAAGATCTGCTCGGAGTCTTACCCGGGGAAATCCCCAAGGTGACTTATCCAAACATGCAACCTTTGACCAGGTCAAGGATGAGCTCGCTAATCTTTTGCGTCTCGTAGGTGTGAACCAAAATGAAGTTGTTGTTTTTAAGGATCAGCAAGGATGATTAAAGACGAGCAATATCCCGTTGACAGATATTATTCTGTGGGTTAGAGGTGTGACCGAAGATAACTTAGTGGTGTTTGCTAAAAACGGTAAAATTAAAAACTCATAGGCATCAATTCTAACACTCATGGGAGAGACTGCTTGACGCATCAGAACAATTGGAGACATTATGTATGGCAATCTCAACATGCGCAAAGATACAATTATTAATGTGAGAGAAACAAAATCAGACGATAATGTGGCAACAAAAAAATATGTGGACAGCAAGAATGCCACAATCAGAACTAAGATCAGTAAATATGTTGCTAAAACTGGCGATGCAATGACAGGTTTTCTCAATATGGCTAATATTCGTCGTTGGTATCATCAGGGCTCAATGATGAAATATTATCAGATCAGGAATTCGCAGAAATGGTTAATGTTGACCATGAAGCAGCTGGAATTCCAAACCCAGTGGAAGACGCCACCGTCTCCGACAAGGACAGTCAAAGTCTAAAGACGCCGCAGTCTACGACATTTAAAATCAGGACTTAAATAATAATGTCGCAAGAACTGCTAGAACAAATCGTAGCTAATACAACACCAGCAACAACCACGATGATATCAGCGAGCTCAACCAAGCCTGAGTTTGACGTTAGCTTTCCAACGGCAATTCAAGCCAAAGAAATAGCTCTAGCATAATTACGAGTATATTACAGCTGGCTAAATATTAGATCAAAGTCGTTCGGTGGGTTGCAAGCAAATGATTCATTGGTATTTGCGTATAAAAATAAACCCGATGGAACCCCCGATTGGCAAGTTGTTGGGATTCCTACTGGCAGTTATCAAATAGAACAGATCAACAGTGAATTCCTACGCAGATGAAATCTATCACAGGAAAAGAATCCAAAATCGCTATCACGGTTCATGAGCCAACGTTTTCAGCCGCCATTGAAATATCAACGACAGATTATGCCGTTGATATATATCGATCATCTATCCGAACTGTGTTAGGATAGCCGGAACTACAACCACCAACACCTTCAGCACCACTGCAGCCTCAACGGTTCGATTACGTTTCAGAAAAACGAATATTTTCTTCTTCCCTTCCAGAATATCGAAAAGAACATCCATTGAAATGGATAGTACAAGGAGAACGTAGTGCTGAATTATCGCTGCTAGATCCTAGAAAAAGAATATTTTACTGCGAGCGATGGTACAAAACTTCCAAAGCCATCTAAAGCTTTCTATCATTATGATTTTGATGATAATAGTAAGCCACTCATCGATGAAAAATATATTAATTCGTACGTCGAAGCTATTATGCCTGAACACACGCGCGAACGCAGCAAATTGCGTCAGTTGTTTCAAAGTTATATACGAGAATATCCAAACGACAATATAAAGCAGCAAATCATTGAAACGATACAACATCTAAATCAGGTTGTATCCGAACTCAAATATGTCAGTTGGGTTATTATTGAAACAACGATTACTACTGGAGATGAATCTATCGATCTTCCACCGGATAAGAATACAACGACATTTAAGATGTTGTTTATTAGACACTACACGATCACAGAAGCAGAATTACCAAAATTCATAATACCAGTATTTAACCTCGCCGATGGCAATGATATCATCGATGAATACTAACCCAAGATCGTTAATGCATGGAGAGCGATATCCCCTCCTCCGAGTATTCTCAAATATAGCAATGATCCAGACGGTGGTAGTCGCCATATATCACCAGGTGTTGTCAATATTGCACCAACGATTGCAGTTAATCTGGCGTGTGATGCAATGGATGGTAGTTATCAAGTAGATCTTGAAACATCCAGACAAGCACAGCAGGGATATGTCCTATATTCACTTCTCCTGAAGTTCGACCGGGATTTTTAATTATGTCAGTACCTGTTAATCCGGTTTATCTGAGATGTCATAATCCGCTATTATCACGGATACATTTCAGACTTACTGACCAGCACGGACACCTCCTTGATTTAATAGATGAATCTTTGACGATAAGTTTGTATGTGAGATCGTGACCTGACTGATTTTTGTGAAATTTCCTAAA
>JAECUM010042949.1:0-27450 GCA_016617855.1 Megalonaias nervosa
CGTGTATCAAACACATATTGAAGAACTGAAACAGAACAGAACGAAAACATTATAAGCAAACGGAAAGACCCATGCATGAAAACTGGCACGCAAGAACAGTTGGAAAGGGTTGAAATGGTGAAAGCCCGGTTATTTGGAATCTAACACAGTTGTAGAGTATCTTCAGAAGAAAGACTGAGAATATTAATTTAAAAGCGATGAAAATTAACATTAGGTGTAAGGCTGAAGAAACAATGAAGCCTACGTACATAGGTTTGACTAGGTTGCTCTTTTGTTTTCCATACTAACACAAACCAAATCATAATCGAGTATTATTCTCTTTGCGAACGAAATGTATTTTTGCAAGTCTAAGTTTTAATAATGTATATTACATTATCAGCATTAACTTTCTTCAACAATTTTTACTGTTCTCGCTGACTATCTATATTGTAGACAGACATAATTTTTTTTGTCTAACTGGCTTATATACATCATATTTTGTCACACTAGTTTAGTTTAGCTTTCATTTTTCTCTCTTGTATACCTTTCTGTTTATGATTTATTTCGCAGCAATCTCGTTTTGGAGCTAAACAATTTCCTTTATGAATGTGCGCTTTAAATGATGACACCAAATGCTATATGTATGAATACTAAATTTAGACGCAAATAGCGGATGAACAGATAACAATATATACATTTACAATTTAATATTTTCTTGCCATCATTCTATTGTCTGGTTCTAATGCCTGAAAAATAGATTTATTTATTTATTAATTTATTTTTTATTTTTATTTATAAATTTATTTAAAGCCCATATGCATCAACGCTTGTCATTTGTCTTGCAAGGAGGCATTTAACCTACAGTGTACCTTTGACTTTAGTTGCTTTTTTCTTTTTTGCTTTTTTATATTGTTTCATTTTTGTTTTCGTCACTATGATAGTATCAGATGCACGACGGTTAACTTACAAAATTAGTTACATACCAATGCATTTATGTTTAAATACTGTAACCAGTTTTAATTTAGAGAGAGTTCAGAGTGGACATTTCCCTGGCATATATCAAATCACTGATGTCTTCGTAACTGATATATGTTTTATTCTTAATCTATATATTGCATTTATAACCACTTTCTTTGTTGATCACAAAACATGGTGCATTTCATATGTGAGAAATTTATATATTTACTCTGAAAATAGATAGCTGAAAGCTTAAAATACTATCTGCCAACTGTTAGGAACTTGGAGATTTTGAAAAATTTAAGGATGGTTTTGATTATCTTAGAAGAAAACAGTGTCATATATATTGCTTACAAGATACGCGTTTTACAGACGATAAAATTTCATATATTAGGGTACAATGGGGTTTAGAATGTATTTCAAATTGTTACAGGTCAAACTCACGTGGAGTTTACATTCCATTAATAACAACTTTGAATATGATATAAAAGAATGAAAGAAAGATCCTGATAGTAACGTGATTGCTTTAGATATTAAAATTGGTGAAAGGAGCTTTTTTTTTAATTAATAATATATGGGTCAAACAACGACTGTCCAGAATTTTACAATAATATAAATGATATGTATATATGAATATGAAAATTAATCTACTATTGTATGTGGGGACTTTATCTTGGTTCAAGATCCAGAATTATACTCATATAATTAAAGAAATACAAATAACCTTAATGCTAGAAATGCATTATTAAGTATTAAAGAAACTTTCGGTCTTGTTGATCGATTTAGAGCATTAAATCCAGGATTAAAGAGATATCTGTGACAAAGAAAAAGTCTTTAAAAACAAGCTAGATTAGATTTCTTTCTTTTGTCTGAATCTCTTGTGCCAAATGTAAAAAAAGTGATTATTGAAGCAAGTTATAGGTCTGAACACTCCTTGATAAATAGATAAAGGTTTGTGGAAATTTAATAACAGTTGATTGGTTGATATAAAATATATTGATGAAATCAAAAATTGCATGAATTGAATAAAATTGCAATATGCTTCAACTGAGTAAGGGGGAAATATTGCCAACATTTTGAATTCAGATCTAATAGTTGCTATGTCCGATTCATTATTTCTAGATACATTATTGATAGAAATTGGTCGAAAAACCATTTAGTATGCTTCATATAAAAAGAAATGTAAATTAAAAGAAGAAAACGGACTTGTACAACAAATACAGTCCTTAGAGAATGGTTCCATGGGTACTTAAAGTTTAGGCATTTTGGACTCTAAGAAAAAAGAGCTTGAAAGTATAAGAAAAGACAAACTTCGGGGAAATATTACTAGATCCTGAATAAAGTGGGTAGAAGAGAGCGAGAAATAATTTTGCTATCTAGAAAAGAGAAACTATGTGAACAAAACTATTACAAAATTAATTAAAGATGAAAATGCAATTATTACTAGTCAATTTGACATTCTTGAGGAAGTTAAAGATTATTATAATAATCTGTATAATGAGGAAAAAGAGATAGAAGATATAGACGGAGGTCCTGCTAAAAAATTCTATACAATTCCTAGGCTTTCTCAAAAGCAGTCTTTAAGGTTGGAAGGCAAAGTTACCCAAATAGAAGTACCTGATTGTTTGAAAATTATAAAAGAATAGCAAAAGCCTATGATCAGATGATTTCATAGCTGAATAGCTGAATTTGTTTACAGTCTTTTGGATTGACATTGGGGAATTTGTAGTTAGAACAATTAATGAAGCATATGAAACTGGATCATTTCAACTGTTTTGAGAGGAGGCATTATAACTTGCACACTCAAGGAGGATAAACCAAAACAGTACTTGAGAAACTGGTGTCAAAGTTATCTTCTTAATGTTGTATATAAATTGGAATCAAGATGTATTGCCAAAAGAATTAAGGCAGTATTGAATACAATAATATCTGAGGATCCATTTGGGTTTGTAAAAGAAAGATACATGGGTGAAACTACAAGAATCGTATACGATCTTATGCACATTACAGAAGAGTTATAAATTCCCAGTATACGATTATTAATCGATTTTGAAAAATCTTTTTATTCCATTTCATGGAAATTTATTCATTATGTTGTAACTGTCTTTAATCTTGGACCAAGTATGGGACACTGGGCTAAAACTTTTTATTGTAATATCTCATTAGCAGTTTTACAAAATGGTTTTTTTTCAGAGTTTTTCAAAATTTCCTGGGGTTGTAGACAGGGTGATCCAATATCCCATGTATATTCGCATTATGTGCAGAAATTTTGTCTATACTATTAAAGAATAATAAAAACATTAAAGGTATCAAGCTCAAGGAAACATAATACACACTGTCACAGTTTGCAGATGACACTACTTTAATTCTTGATGGCTCTTATGAGTTTCTGAAATCCTCTATTGAAGTATTAAACTTCTTTGCAAGCATTTCAGGACTGAAACTTAACATTGTCAAAACAAGAGCGGTTTGGATAGTAAACCGGAAGTACAGAGCAAAAGCATTTCATTACAGGTTAAAATTACAGTGGTTGACTGAATTTATATCATTGGGGATCCATTTTTCGGTGGAACTGGATAAAATGGTAAAGATGAATTTCGAAAATAAAATAGAAATGATTAAAATTGTTTAAAAATTGGGAAAGGCGATCCATAACACCAGTTGATAAAATTTCCGAAAACTTTACTTATTCCAAAGCTTGATCACTTGTTCCTTTCGTTAACAAGCCGTCTGCAAAATTTTATCCGGGAAATAAATTAATTATTTTAAAAAAATTTATATGGAAGCCAAAAGTGGATAAAGTTATAAAAGAGGTTATGCACCGAACTCTTTCTAAAGGTCGCATGGCAATGACAGACAATAATCAATTTATATTAGCTTTGAAAAAAACATATATTCGTAGAAGTTTTCTAATAGAAAAATTGTCAATTTGTTTGAGTATTAACTATGTAAGGTTAAATACCTGTTCTTCTTAAGAGATGAAAATATAATGAAATTGTCCCAAAAGATAAAAAATGCATTTTGGCGTGATGTTTTATTGGCTTGGAAACTGTTAAAGAGGAAAATATTCCCCGGACAGGAGAAGATTTTTATGAAGAAATTTACGGATGAACTCACTTATAAGGGTGAACAATGTACCAGTTTTCTGTCAGAAATGGCTTGAACATAACGCAGTTTATATTTGTGATATGCTTACAGAGCATTGAACTATTATTGATTTTGATAGTTTTAAAGCTTAATATGGTCTCAGCGCGAATTTATATATTCTTCAAGGTATAATTCAATGTATCAAGTTGTATTTAAAAAGTTGTAGTTGGATATAATGACACCGGTGAGACAATTTATCTCTTTCCATTTAGATAATGTCTTTCATAATAATAAAGGGTGTAAAGACCTTTACAAACTACTCTTGAAATCGGATGTTAAACCAAGCATTGAAAGGAAATGGAATGAAATTTTCAGTTTGAATATGAATGTGTGGCCTAACATATATACTAAAGTTTTTAGAATAAAAAGTTTTTAGAATAAAAAGAAATCCAAAATAACAATGATTTAAATCTCGTGCCACTCACAGAATTTTATGAATGAATTCAGTTTTGCATAAAATGCAATTATGTGACACCGATAAATGTACTTTTTGTAGAAAATTTACCGGAAATAATACTGCATGTTTTTTGGGAATGTGATGTGATAAACAGGTTGTGGAATGATGTGTCGCACTGGATTCAGAATAAAGTGAACATAGATACTGTGCCAAGTGCCAAGACTGTAATACTGGGAAATTCAAGTGCAGATGGAATATATGAGCAACCTTTGCATATTTTGTTGTCTTCTGGCCAAATATTACATCTATACACGAGAAATGAAAAAGCTTTTGCCTAGATTAGAGGGACTGGAAGTTTTTCTTAAAGACCACTATAATTTGGGAAAAATATATTGCAATCAAATCTGAAAAAAAAAGAAATGTGTTGATATGGGAACAGCGGGAGCCATTATTCAACAAGTAACTAAGAAAAATTAGTGTTATAATCCAAATGCAAGTTTTATAGCATGATGTACATTATAGTGTATAATGTGTTGGTAATACATAAAGTCCCTTCTTGTTTTGATTAAACTGATATGATTTGAAAATTCTCGCTCTCTCTTTTTTCCTCTTATCTTTTTTTCATCTTGCACTGACGAAGAATCATTGTTTAGAGCTATTGTAACAATATGTATTACACGTATCATTTATGACTGTTTCCTACACGTCAGAAAAAATTTCAGAACAGACACAAGGCTACAAGGTATATAATTTGATAGCTATACTGCCTAAGAAGTGCTCAGTTGTAAAAATGTAATGCAAACATGTAGTAATCGTAGTAAACTACAAGATTAATTCTACCATTATGATATTTTATTGTCATACAAGAAGTCGGTGGTAGCATTATAAGGAGAAGAATAAAGCTACCAGTATAAAAAGAAAGATCTTTTTGAAACTGTTTATTTGTACATATTTTTTTACAATTGTTGCTTTCCTCAATTTGTTGTTGTTTTGTCAAATACTCTGTTATTTGTTAAATTGGAGAGAGAAAACATTGGTTAGTAGGTTTTTGTCTTTAAGTTGTATTTGAGTTCTATGTTAGATTTTAGTCATGCTTGTGGATCGAAAATGGCATTCCTGTGTACTTGGTTCTGTTTTGGTCCAAGTTGTGGGAACAAAAATAAGCTTCAGTTGTGAATCACATGGGTCTTATTGGTGATAAAACGTAATTTTTTTTACAGTTCGTTTAGTTTCTTTCCACACTGCAATTTGTTTTTTTGAAATTTTGATACTTCTTTGAGACGCGCTGAAGTCCTTTTATTCTGACATTTTTTTGGAGAAGTGCTCTAGTCGTTTCATGCCGACATTTCATGGATACGTGCTGCAGTCCTTTCATTCTAACATGTCTTGGAGAAGTGCTGCAGTCCATTTATATTGACATTTCTTGCAGGCGTACGTT
The DNA here is from genome assembly GCA_016617855.1 of Megalonaias nervosa. Classification (NCBI taxonomy): domain Eukaryota; kingdom Metazoa; phylum Mollusca; class Bivalvia; order Unionida; family Unionidae; genus Megalonaias; species Megalonaias nervosa. Next base: position 5,919 of record JAECUM010042949.1, read on the forward strand.
AGTTCTTTCATTCTGACATTTCTTGGATATGTCATGAGTCTTTCATTCTGACGTTTCCTGGAGACGTGATGCAGTCTTTTCATTCTGACAGTTTTTGGATACACGATGCTGTCATTTCATCCTGGCATGTCATGGAAATGTGCTGCAATCCTTTCATTCTAACATTTGTTGGATACGTGTTCAGTCCTTTCATTCTGACATTTATTTGGAGATCTGCTGCAGTCCTTTAATTCCTATATTTCTTGGAGACGTGTCCAGTCTTTCAGGTGCAAGAGGATTATACTTAAAATATTCGCGTAACTTTTTCGGTACTTCCAAATCAGCCTCTAAAATGTAGCCAGTTTAATTCTCATCTAGTGTATTTATTAATTTTTTGTTTCTGTCAATCTAATGTGCCTATTTGACACATTGCTTATCAAAAAGGTTATTAGTGTTAAGGTACATGGTGATGGACTTGTGTTTACATTTATCAAACTCACTATCATGTTTAACTTTTGCATCATTCTTTTAATATTCGTGAATTTTTTCTGCGTCTCGGTGTGGTATTGCTCTAATTCCTCTTCGTATTCCACTTTTCGATCATCAGGCATCAGACATTGTCTGTTAGTAATTCAAGAGCTTGAACTCGGATCAAGAGCTAGTGCTGGTGTATTGAAGTAGTGAGCAGGATCAAGTTTGTAGTGTTTCATACAACGCTTCTGATCTTTTCATAAACGCCAGACAGCAATATTCATGAAAATGACCTTATGGTTTTAGGTTAAAGTTCTTCACAACATTCCAAACATATTTATATGCGTCGTAGGTATGCATAAGTAAATGATGGTCAAACAGACAGACAGACAGATACACGCACACACACACACAAATATATATATATATATATATATATATATATATATATATATATATATATATATATATATATATATATATATATATATATATATATATATATATATATATATATATATATATATATATATATGTATGTATGTATGTATGTATGTATGTATGTATGTATGTTCGAGGCTTCAACTGTTCATCTTTGGGGTATATATTTGAGAGGCTTCCCATGCAGGAGGATGCACTTGAACATGCTGAAATCCTTGATGTTAGCAAAAGAACAAAGTCAAAGTTTTCAATCCTTTTCTATTGGCTACAAAGATTTAATTGTTTGGTAAGAAATACCAACACTGAAGAACTGGAGCTGCAGTTCGACACGTTTCAAGTAATTATATATGTTCTGCCAAAATTAAAATTGACATTAAAAATCTTTTAAATATTGGCTCCTGTTCTCTTCTCTCTCTTTTGTTAAATTATATATTATATGTGTAATCATTGATAAATATTGTTTTAATATTCCTTTTTATGCTATTTTCAGATGGATGATCTGTCTGGATTAATATGCTGAGGCAACATATCTCCATGCTGACAGATGTCTTGGGAAATAAAAAGTATTCATTTCTGGGAAAGGTCATGAAGGTACTGTGCGCTCTGCCCCACAGCAATGCAGGTTCAGAGCATATGTTTTTGCTCATTAGAAAGAACAAGACAGAGAGCAGAGCCTCGATGACAAGAGGTCTTCTAAGCGATCTCATTGTTCAAAAGATGAGGATGTTGACAACTGGAGAGTGTTGTTACTTCTTCCAGCTGTCTGACACCCTTCTGAGGAATGCGAAAGAGTTCATAGAACTAATTTGCTGAGAATCAGCTGCATGTATATAGTATACTGCACATAATGTAAATAAATGTTATATACATGTAAATACACTGCATATTACAACACACATATATTTCTAAATTATATCACTTCCTTGTACAGTTTTTGTAAATATATGGTCGCAAACACTCAAGCTGGTTTTGTCACTCCAAATCAAGACTTTTTTCCTTTGTCATCCTGGTTTTCATTCCACTCAAGGTGGCAGTTCTTAGAGAGGAGAAAAAGAAAGCAAGAAGAATAAGAAGGAGAAGAAGAAAGCTTTGAATTATGAAGGAGAGAATGAGGGGAATGGAAACTAAACGCTGTGTGTGCTACAAAACATTTTGGCGGAGTTAAAATATTCGAGACAAATGTATCCTATTTCGTGGACTTTGAACATGAATGCCACATCCTAATATACGATAATGAACTGGAGGAAGACATTATCCACGCTTCATACTTACCGAGAAGTAAGTATAACTAATTGGTTACACGAACAAATTTACGGTTGGAGAGATGTACCTGACTGGAAAAAATCTTGGCTTCAATGCTTGGATACAAGAAGTGAGTTACTATGCCAAAGACATTGTGTGTCACTAATCCAAGAAAAGAAGTTAACTTAGAACCAATGCTAGACGTGAACACGAAAATAAAGACAATGTTAGAAATAGTGGTTGAAAACCGAAACAGAGGAAGAATTACTACAAGTCCACTAAAGTACCATCGTTCCAGTAGAAAACGAGGAGGAGGTGGATCGGACTCTAGAGATCTTTGACAGGCTGATGGAAGCTGGTCTTAAGATAAAGCCCAAGAAGTATCATTTGTTCTCATAAGAGGTCAAGTACTTGGGACATATTGTGTCGAAGAAGGGGATACCTGCAGATCCAGAGAAACTGTCGTCGTCTGGAGAAAGCCGACATCGCAAACAGAACTTTGCAGCTTCCTAGAACTATGCTCATATTATCTCCGATTTATAAATGTTTTTGCCGGTTGACCTAGCTTACACCGAGGAATATCTTTTGTCAAGACTGGGAATATTTAGTCTTCTTTCAACGAGTTGAAAAGGCGATTGACGGTCTGCGCTGTGTTAGTGTTCGCAGACCCTGCAAAAGATATTTATTCAAACACAGACGCGAGGGACATTGGGCTTGGAGCTGTCCTGTTGCAAGAGCCGTCCTTTCATAAATACACAATGAAAGCATTAGAGTTGCAGTCTATGCTGGCTGATCGCTAACGAAAGCCAAAGGAAGATGTAGTATGGCAAGAAAGGAGCTACTGGCGGTCATATTCTTTGTAACATATTTTCAGCATTACCTGTCTGGAAGGCATTTCTTGATCACTACAGACTGTAGCTCTCTGAGGTGGTTTCTGCAATTCAAGAACCCGTGAGGACAACTCGCAAGATAGATCAAAGTCCTGTCGCAGTATCAGTTAGAGATTCAGCATCGTCCTGGAAGATTGCATTGTATGACGCCGATTCCCAATGCCCATGAATGCAATGCAGTTTTAAAGTAGATACACCAATCGGAAAAGAGGAAACAAAAGTAAGCAGCAATGATCTTACGACAGACAAAAAAAACCGATAGTAGCAACGAGTTCGGCGAGACTCAGAAGGTCGCATTTGTTATTAGCTGAGTTGAAAGCAAGCAACGACCACTTTGGAAAGAACTTGCAAGATATGGCGTGTTGGTTACAAGCCTCTTATGTCAGCGGGACCAGCTAGAGATACAAAAGCGCCATACTCTGTCGCAGATGGGATTCGCACGATGGTGGCGAAATTCACAGTCAATATATTGTTCAACGAGGAAAGAGAAACGATGTTCAAATCAGAATGCCCGTGATCCCCGTGATCAACGTGCGCCGGTAAAACCGAGAGACGATTTGTGTCGGCATCTTGCCAGACAGTCGTATTCGTTTACTAAGGAAAACCGATGACAAAGAAGTGATTCGTGAGGACGGTACTAAGCAGATGATAAGACGCAACTTGATGGTGGAAATATGGTCAGAGCCATTGCCTATGCAACAGTGCGATCATGAATGTCCTTGAAGGTGTCATGATGCCTGGAAGAAAATACTGTGAAATAATGAATGTCAGTCGAACTGAACATTAATTCCTTTGTGATTATTTAATATTGTGTTTTGCTTTAATTTCACCGTGCTTTACGTGATTTTTTTTAATGTGTATTCGTATATGCATGGAAGCACATAGTTGTGGAGGCATGGACTGTGTAACGAGAAAATACATGGACAATGATTTTCGTTTCGATAATTTTTAAGGTTTGATTTTAAATTTGTGCGCCACCTAGCGTCTTAGTGTTTGGCCATGTGATTCCGCTTGTTGGATATATATACGTGCCAACTCTGGTTGCGTTGGTGGTATGGTAAGATGTGATGTGGTGTAAAGACGTTCTTTCGAGTGAAGCAGTATAAACCACCAAGCAAAAAGCAAGCACATTTGACCGTAGTTCGTCGAACAGGGAAAGGCAAGACCGGGAAATCTCAAAAGGATAGGGACTAGGTCTTTCGTCGAGTAGATGAGCTTGAAGACCCGTTCAAGAAGCAGGGAAATCTTCTCATCACGACCTTGCAAGAATACAGATAGTAACCGAAGATCTATCTTCTCTCAGTATTTCGCTCCTATCTCTTTTTCTGTCGATCTTGAGAGAGTGACGACACGCGACCACGAGTCAGTCGCCGACATAGTCGACAATCTAGTTGAGACCAGTAGCAGCCAAAACAGTATCTACCACTCCCCTATCTGATTGGGTGCAGCTCAAAGAAACTGATCCAGTCTAATTAATAGTTACAATTATCTGGGAAAAACTATATGGGAATAATTTTAACAGTCACGGTAAACGACAACACGTGCCCCTCGCAAATTTCACAAATTTAAACCAGTCATACACGTTTTTCTTTAAAGTCAAGGCATGTGGACGTCACCATATTGAAACCTTAACAGGACAAGTAACAAGGTTTCTGATTAGATAATCAATTTTGCTTTAATAGACAGTAACGATTCATGTTAAATATTTAAAACACTGTTTTGTCTGCCTCTTGCACCAAGGGTCCAAATTGAACGAAAGGATCGGTGATATCTGGCTGTCATGTAATGCATAGGTTTCTTCGTTTTGACTCGGTCGGTCGAAACCATGAATCCAAACCATGAATTAAAATTGCAAAGTTTCTACAATTGTAAGCTTGATAGGAATATCAGACATCTCTTATCGTAATTCATAAGACTTATACTGTAGTCATTCACACTGATATATTTATTCTCAGTATACATGATAGTACTGACAAGAAAACTCACCTATTCAGTCGCAATCAGTCACGGGTAAAGTTTTGAGAAAATATACAGTTTTATTAGAGTCCGATATTTTCTTTTAATCAAGATATTATCTATAAGTAAGGAGTTGAAGAAAATCGCCAACAGTGAATTGGGCTCAGAAATATGTATTAGATTATTATTTAAGATTTTAACCTGGATATAGTCAAAGAAGGAAGATTTCAACCGGGATATAGTCAAAGAAGGAAACACATTAAGGAAAATCATTGAATGTGACACTGAGCTCATATGCCGCGGAAAGTTATTAAATACATTACATTTTAATAGCTTTAATAGTTTGAAATATTGTTCATCTTTAAGTGAAACATGTTAGAGAGTTATGAGTTTTTGGCCCCCTTATAAGAAATCAAGCTCAAAATTATGGTACATATCTCTCTCATGCACACACCCATGCTTGCCTTAAGTATGATAAATTTGTGATGGGTGTAAATATGATGAATTTAACAATTTTCATATTACATGTGACTCAGAGAAACGCCTTTCTTAATATGATGGTGTTGTTCCTGTTCGTTCGAGTCTTTGCTCACGAAAGTATAAAGCATATATAATATTTTACAATTTATGACAAAACCTCTGGTATATTAAGTTGTCACTGTCCATTACATTCATAAAACTTTGAAAAGTAATCATGAATTGACGAATTGTCAAAATTATGAAAAACCTTTACATATCAAACTTCATTACCGAGACAACAGGCCCACATCAGCAATTATAATGTGTAATAGAGAAGATATTTATGGTCTTAAAGTAAGTAAGAAGAAAGAGTGAAACCAACAGGTTTTGAATAATTGAAAATATAATTTATTCCTCTAAAATACAAAGTGAAAAGTAAAAATAACTTATAGCATGGTCAATGAGCTCCTAAACAGTCTGAAATGTTTTATCAAGTCCAAAAATATTGAGTAATCAGAATGAGCTCAACGGTACTTCAAATGATGGTCTGTATTGTATTTATGTAGGAACGGTATAGAAGAATCACTATGATATATTCCCAAAATGTATTTAAAGGAATTCACGGTGATTCCGTAACAACTATTAATCGAAAATAGTCTTTAAACAAATTCACAGTATTTCAGCAACAGCTATTATTCCTGTCAATCTGAATATTTTGAGTACTGTAATTCCAACGAGTGATTAAATTAAATAAATGAAACAATTCTCTCGTTATAACTGAATATCTTCCAAGACTGGTTGTTTACTACTATGAATCCTAATTCTCCTTTATAGTTCTCTTATATAAATTACCAATACATAATACAGAAATAAAAGAGAGTCGCATATTGCTACAAACTCATTAATAAAGAAAATTAGTATTTACAATGCTATTAATTAAAAATAACTCTTAGTAACTATAAGCAGCAATGATAATACACATAATATAAATATACATAACACCTCCCCTCATAAAGAAAAAGAAAGATTTATGCAATAAAACTTTCTTTTGCATATTAGTCAAACATATATAATTAATACTGAAAAGCCATATATCTCATGAATGATACAACATATATACAGAATAATGCAATATAATACTTCTATAAACGTAAAAGTGCATCAACAGACATTTGAAAAGAATGATTAAATATGATTAAATATGAAGCTCAAAGAAATGATAGGAACTGATAATTCAGAGGTAGCCTCGCCCTTAACAACTATTGATTTAACTGGACTGTGTCCCACGTCATGTCCTGAAATGTAATACAAGCACGGCAAAAGCATCTTTGACCTAAATTAATTGTCAAATTTGTATCACTGAGTAGATCAAAGAACTTCCGAATGGCTTCCAAGTGGTCTTTCCATCTGTCGTAGTAGATTATGACGTCATCGATGAAAGCGTCACAGTTACCTATACTGGATATTATCATGTTTATCAAACGTTGGAAGGTACAAGGGGAACCTTTAATACAAAACGATACCACTTCACATTGGAAAATTCCACCTGGTGTTACGAGTGAAGAAATTTTCTTTGCTCTCTCCGTAAATGGAAGATGCCAGAGCGCCTTCAGAAGGTCAAGATCGGGGCCCCGAGTAGCCGAGTGGTCTAATGCGCTCTCCGTTACGGATCACTGCCATCTCACCTCTGTCTGCGTGGGTTCGAGTCTCGGATTCGGCAAATGTGGATATGTGAGAAAGCTTGCCAGTAGCTTTTCGTGGGTCGGTGGTTCTTTCCGGGTATTTCCCGGTTTCTTCCTCTACCATTAATACTGGCCGCCATGTATAGCCTATCGTGTGCTGAAAAATGGCGTTAAGCCGTACAACAACAACAACAACAACAACAGAAGGTCAAACTTGGTGGCATATTTTGCATTTTCAGTACTGTCAATGAAGTTATCGATTCTGGGTATTGGAAATGAATCTGTCTAGGTGATACTGGTGAAATCTTTCCAAAGTACCTTGGCTCTCAGGGTGATAGGCAGAAGATTTAAAATTTTAGATGCCAAGTTCATGCATAATTTGCAGAAAAATTTCAGACATAAAATTTGACACCTGCTCAGATTGGATAGATTTAGGAAGGCCAAAATGTGTGAATTTCTTTAACAAAGCTTTTACTATGGTCTTAGTTTTTATATTCCTCAAAGGAATAGGATCTGGAAATCTTGCGGATGCACACATTATCGTCAAAAAGTATCGGTTGCCTAACTGGATTGTAACAGAGTGAAGTTTGAAAATGTCTTTTTAACATGTAGCAATTTTAAACTGTAAATGTATGCGAATATGCACGAGTAAAATCCATGGCAAGGACGCTAGTACTTTATTCATCTCATAAAGGCTTGATTGATTATCAATTAGATTATTTTTGATAGCTATGTCATGCGAAACTGGACATGGGGTGAAGATTGGGTTCTGTTTATCGAAATGGCAAGGGTGAAATGTGGCAGAAACAGCATTCGTACTTGTTGAGATATTTGTTATAAGTTGAAACTTTGCAGAGATCGGTATATTAAAGGAAGAGTGAATGTAAACCTTTTCGAACCCTGGAGGCGCGTGTGTTATAGTGGTTAGATAAACCTGAATTCTGATTGGAAAAGTTAATGGCTTGAGGTGTGTTTCCAAGTGAAGACTTTTGTTTTAAAAATATCTAACACCGCAAAATCACGGAGTCTAGTTTTTGCGCGAGGCGAAAGATCTTGAATCCGGCGGAAGTAGAAACCCTCGTAAAGATTTTCCAAGATGATAGTTCATGAGAAACACGTAACTAGGAGTTGTAAGGAGACGGTTATGCTAAAGGAAAAAGAGAGCGAACCCCAAAGCAGAAAAGGAAAATAGCTTCCACGACTGATGTAAGAGTGAACGACGGAACCTAACAGCGGACGACCAGGATAGGAGACTGGACGACAGAAATAGCCCACTAAAGGCGGTGATGCAAGAGTAGGCCAGAGCGAACAGATTTGTTCCTGTGCAAGTTGATCCCAACCGACAAGCTATGTTGATTCTGGAAAGTGACCAGAAATGAGTTATGAGGTCATGAAGACTTGCAGGACAACTAAAGTTCGAAACACTCACCCGATTTTGTGGTGAAATTTGCCGCATCTGTGCAAAACGGAACTGCTAACTGTATTTTAGAACTTTGAGTTAATGTATTTTTCTGATAGTGGTGCATCCTGCAATTAGATTTGTACAATTTTATTTTGTTTATTTAATTAATTAAACTGGTATATTCTGCATGCTGGGGCTGTTTTGTTATTATATTCTATATCTCTGTTCAGATCCCCTTTTATTCTATCTATTAATTTCATACTTTAATATTCGTTTGATGCGGGATAAAACCCACCACAATAGTCGTAGGTAAAGAAACGAATAATCTACCATTATTTTGCTAAATGGTTCGTCAAATGCAGGAATATTTTGCAGATGAGCCTTAGGTATCGTCTGATTTGGTGTTCCTATCATTTGACAAGTATGAAAAGATCTATAGTTCTTAAACACATCACTTTTGATTTTCGGACTATAAGAATGATTCAGCATCTTTTTATAAGTCTTACAGATTCCTAAGTGACCAGCCAGGGGAGTTTCATGGGTTAGACTAAGAATTTCCTGCCAATATGACTTAAGAACCTCAATTTGTTAGCTTACTGCCCACTCTTCACCCGCGGGTACCTCCGGTGGGCTACATTTCCTCATAAGGAACCCATTTTTTAGAAAATAAAAAGATGGTACTGATGTGGCTTATTTTCTCTAATAGCCCTCTGAAACAAACAGGATCTCAGGATCATGTTCCTGGGAGACCACTAGTAATTGCAATTTAACACCCTGATTATAATTAAAAGAATGAATAGGAAAAAGGGTATCTTGATTGATCCATACTTGGAGCAACAGTGAACTCTTTGATCTAAACAAGGTTTGTCAGTTACAAGTTAATTAACCACAACCTTGCCTCCAGCTGGGTCATTACCTAGTAAAATATGAAAACCCTCTAGGGGCAAGGAAATTACCGCTCCCATGATCAGGGATCATGAGATTAAGTCTGATGACAAATGAAAATCACGCAGAAGAAGACCATTGACAAATTTGCACTCTACTCCCTGAATAAGAACACTTTCACTAGAAATAGAATTCTCAGAAAAAGGGAAAGTACTTGACAATAAAAGACTCCGATAATCTCCTGGGTATCTTAATATCTTAATAGGGATAGATGGCATAATCACCAAGAAGTGATAAGAACCTTCTGTCATGAATGGTTCATAATAAAAACAGAGTTGGGTTTGTTTCACCGAACAAATGTATTTCTTTCAATACATGATTGTGACCTTGGCCTCTTAGAAATAAGAGTATTTGTAACAGCTCTGTCTTTAATATAATGCCTAAATTTCAACCTGTAGCAATCAGAAATAACGTGCCCTTTCTTCTTACAATAAGTGCACGTGGGAAGAGATGAGGATTTCTGATTAGTCTTATCAGAAGTTTGATTCCTAATAGTTGTGCCAGTTTGAGATGTGGTAGTACTTGCGTGAGACTGAATATTATTATTTTAGCAAAAACCTGCTGAGATGAAGATTTATTGACCAATGAAACTGTGTGAGTCAGGAAATACTTGTTAGCTGTACTAGCTGCTTTCTCTACAGTTTCAACCTTTTTCTGATCAAAGTAGGACTTAACGTCACTATAGAAGCAATTCTTGAACTCTTCAACCAATATGAGTAGTCTGAGGTTATCATAATCTTTATCAACCTTCTTGGCAGTACACCATCTGTTAAACAGCTGTTCTTTTTCCCCATTCAAATTCAGAATGTGTCTGCCTAGTTTATTTTCTACAATTTTTAAATCTTTGACGATAGCCTTCAGGTACCAACCCATAACCTTTCAAGATACATTCTTTGACCAGATCATAATGGTCACTTTGTTCTACCGAGAGTTAAGTGTAGACTTCACAGCTTTGTCAGTTAGTACGCTTTGTAATAACAGAGTCCAATACTCTCTTGGCCATTTCAGATTTTCAACAATTTTCTCAAAATGAGGAAAATATTTATCTACCTCCTTTTCTTTAAAAGGGGGTACCAGCCTAATATTTCTGATAGCATCAAAACCTGGAGCCGTGTATACAGGGGAAGGGTGTGCTCTACTTTACAGTTCTAAATCCTTTAATAGATATTGCAATTCTATCTGTTCCGTTTGCATCTGCATTTTTCTCTCATCCTTTTGCATTGGCATTTGCATTTGCTGCCATTTTAATTTTTTTTATAAAATCTTTTTTTCATTTGCATTGCGCCCTTTTTCAACAAATAATCTATCAAAATATTTTTTATTTCTTGCTTCCTTAAAGAAGCATTCGCTTCAGAAAGATCATAATGCGTGGCATGCTCAAGCAACTCATCCATCTTTGAGGACACTGATCTTGATTTCATCAATTCGGGGCCTGAATTTAAATATGCCCTGAATCAGATCTTTAAGTCATAAATTCTTGGTCTGAATCTTAAAAATGATATGAATCTTAAATTAATAAATTCGAGGCCTGAGTGAAAGATGCCAATAATTAGAATTTGAAATCCTAAATTTGGGGTCTAACTTTAAAGTCAGAACAGAACTATGAATACAAGCATGATCCATTATATGTAAATCAAAGTTGGTATGGTGGGATTTAACGCCATTTTTCAGCACATGATTCAAATGAACTGTTACATTGGGAGATACAAGTACAAATGGAATCTATCTATCTATCTATCTATCTATCTATCTATCTATCTGTCTACTGAGTTATATGCATGTAACTTCAAAAGTCGGTTTTTCGCAATTCGATGTCACTATAATCAGTCATGCAATGCATAACCATTCTCTCCTGTTTTGAAGACCAAGTAGGCAATAATGTACTAAGAGTTGAGATGTTTCATTGAAAAATACAAATGTTGCACGTTAGGGGTTTCTTTTCCATAGCTAACTGAAAACTAGAGATTTTGACTTTACATTCAGGTATGATAATTACGCAGTTTTGGTATAACTCTACAAGAAATGTATGAGTATATTATTTAATAGCAGTTTCATAGGTATGAATTGTCGTGTATTTATTTGCTTGCACTGGACATTTACATCACGATTGTATATTAAGTTTCCCCATCACTGTTAAATAACATGTATGAAATAACAATGAAAAATAACAGGGATCTTTACATGCACCAGCTTTGCATCTTCTAGTTTGGCAAAGGTTTTTGTATTTGACGTTTTGATCTAAAGGGAGGTAATATTTTGGAACCTTGTAATTTGAATGCGCAGATCTCTGCAAGTTTTCCCCCTGGCAATAGAAATAGTTCCAGGCGTGTGTATGCCAGCTTCTGAGGAAAGGTACACTCCACAAATCGCAAAAACGCACCAAGCGTGTAAACGGGAACCTTCCTTAAAATCATGTTTTACGTTGTTCTTGGCAAAAAATGTAGATTTTACTGTTTTTCCTACCGAGAACGTCCTAGGTTGGAAGTGTATCCTCAGTACGTTGGTGTGTAATCTCAAAAGTTTCCTGGATTTACACACACACACACACACACACACACACACACACACACACACACACACACACACACACATATATATATATACACACACTTAATACATTCACAACTGAAAAAGACATTTTGTAATTAGTATTTACAATCGATGATTTTTGTTTCCATACATTTGTAATTGTCACATGAACAAAATAATTAGTTATCTAATAGATTGACTACAGATGATCATTACAATTTACAACCATGAACAAAATTACACATAATATAAATAGAATCATGTATCAAGAGTTATAAACGATATAGATATACATAACAATATTATTTTCAAATGATTTTTTTTTGTTATTTGCGTGCACGCAGTAATTGTAATCTTTATACTTAAATCATCGGGATTTTTATAATATGTGATATTATCATAGACTACCTTTATGAATTTTTTACCTTTGGTTTCTTGGGTAGCTTGTTAATTATATTAATTTTCTTTTTGAAAGCATCACTCGAGTCTTTACTACAATTTTCTTGTTATTAAATCTTCTTTTTAGAAAATCAATTAGGTCATAATATATTTTTCTGGACAAAATCTTTTTATTGTCATCATAAGCATCAAGGTTTAATTGTAGTAATATTTAAAGATCAGTATATAGTCTACCAAAATATTATTGAGGTGTTAATTTATATGATCTGGGCAATTTTATTTCAGCATCGGAGTTATATTCTATTACTAATCATTTTCCTTCTTTTCTATTTAATTTTCCTATTTACTCTTGAATGTGGTGTCTGTGGTTCTGGAAATTTTTCTTTCGGATGGGGGCAGGTTTTAATTTAACACAGCTCTTTATTGATTTTGGTGTTGCCTACGACTAATCACCTCCGTATTGGTATTCTTGAAGCTCCCATCTCATTTTATATTGCCATTCTGCCTCGTCAGTTCTATTTTTATGTATTTTCAGAGATTCAAGAGCCAATCCACATAAAAGAGCTCTAATAGTTTTTATATTTCGTATGCCACCTTTTCTACACTCGTTTGTCTTTTTATCTCGTTCAGTTATTTGTAATTTAGTTTTGGCATTTTTTCAAATATTAAGTAATTCAAGACAACTATATATTTCCTATAATCATCTTTTTTTTTTTTTTTTTGCTGACGTTACAACACCTTCCATGGTAACTGCAGGTGGTGATGAGGGTTGAGGTGGCATATTAATGGCAATGATAACTACGGCATTTGATGCGAAAATGTTACTTGTAGTATTACGCTTAGCAACCCGGCATAATCTATTTATGGTAATCCTGCTATAGTCTGGTAATGTTTTCGTTCTATTTTTCGCATCATCTAATTTTATTTATTTATTTATTTTTTCATTATCTATTTCTTCCAGCATTTGCCCTAGTCTTTTGATAACTGGGCATAATTTTTACTCCAACCGACTCTGTTTGTAAATCTTTGTTTTCCAACCATCTCTCAATGATTCCGTTTTTTCTGATCTTCATCTCTCTCTCTCTCTCTCTCTCTCTCTCTCTCTCTCTCTCTCTCTCTCTCTCTCTCTCTCACACACACACACACACACACACACACACACACACAAATATTGTAAATTAGTGTGAAATAATGTAAAATAAAATAATTTTATATAATGTACAATGATGTGAGATAATGCAATTAATGTAAAATAATGTCCGTTAATTCCCTGTATAATGATGGTGTTATGCATATTTAATTAGCATTTTTTGTTATTTTTTTTTAAATTCATTACATGCTATGGGCTTGACCTTCTCCAAAATCAAGTTCATTTTCTACCTGACCTGAATCATTGATTTTGGTTTTGTAAACAACATGTTTATCGCATTCCGAGTCCAGAACATTGGAAATTCCCCATGAAATATCAGGTCTACCTGTTGTTAACCACAAATTTAGATTATAACGCAGTAACAGACCTTCTAATCATAACTAAGATTTTTTTTGTACCTTCCAAAATGAATTTTTACATTAGGTAATAGTTTGTTTAGAAAATGCTAATTGTGACCTAAGATCAAGTAGAGGTCTATATAATCTTGTTTATCGAAAAACAATTTTATTCGTGCTATAAGATCTTGGCAGAATCAGCTGTATTATTGTTGTGTCCATTATTTCATTTGTGCTGGAATCTATTTATTAAAATTACTTAATTCATGTTATACTTCTCTGAAAATACAAAGTGCTCAGAAATAACATTCTTGGAAATAGAGACTTGGATTTATAGTGAAATTAAAATGAGAATATATTCTTGGATTGTATTATTATGGTTCAACAAAAGACTGTTGGCGCATCACTACAACACAGCCCATCACAGGCACATCAACACTTCCAATGTTGGATTTATTTTGGAATACCACGAAAAATTTATTCAGAACTTTAATCATTAGGACTTTTGTTAGAAATTATAGGATTATTTTAAATTTGATTCGCACTACCGCAATTTCCTTTTACATTTTCTGCTTTATATTCTAGGGAATTAAATTATTTATTGAATTTTAAAAAGCTTTTTGCTTCTCACTCTTTTCTATGACTTTGTTTCAGACCGTAGTGTCATAATAATGGTCATAACCATAGCAGTATTTTTCCAGTGGATATGTGCTTGATTTATCAAACAAAAAATGCAGGGCTTTTATGGTTGCCTCAAAATATAATTTAATAAAGCAATGTTTGCCAACATCACCAGGGCTAAAGTCATCAGCAATTTGTAATATGTCTTTATTATCAAGGCCATTAATTTATACAAAGCAGTTTGTATTACAGCCGATGTATTTTGGTGTATTGTAAAAGCTCTGTCAAATACAAATAAATCAAACTTTGCTTTCCACTCACTGACAAAATAACTCTTTAAATTTCTTCATGAGTTTAATATCAATTTTAATTTTATCAAAAACATTAATTTTCTGCGTTTCCTTATCCATTTATTTAACTGGAATAGTAAACAGACATGACTTCTTCAGCTGTTGTTTCTTTTACTTGACCAAATAGTCTTCCAGCATCTCATATTATTAATGGTCTAATGTTGAGTTTATCATAAATGAAATATTTGACTGGTAAAGCCATTAGCAAATTGGTTTTACTCATACATGTGCTCTGATAAGCAAATAATTAAAATCCGGCACTAGAAGATGGTGTTTCATTTCTTTATTATATCGACATCTATTAATTTGATCGCGAGAAATCCGTATTATATGTCGGCAACCTTTTTTCTTGCCGTGAAGGGAGGTAATTGTTTTAGGTTGAATCCCATAGTTATTTCCCTTGTCCATGAAAAAGATTTATTATTTCCACATTCATACATGACTAGATCCTCTACAGCTTTTTCACATTAATGATACGATTTTCATATTCCTAATGAGAATATATATATATAATAATATATATATATATATATAATATATATATATATATATATATATATATATATATATATATATATATATATATATATATATATATATCGTGTAACAAACAAGTGTTTATAATAAAATTACAAAATAGCATCGACTATCTTCAAAATATGACTAAGTTTTTCATTTCAATTTTTACAGTAGATATATAGTCTCCCAGTTTAAATTTTTACAGTATATACGGTTTATTTATTACAGTACCTTTATACATTGATAGTTCAGGCAAGATAATTACATTAACTGGAGGAAAAAACTCCATTATTTTTTAAGAGCTTGACAACTATGATGACAACAACAACAGTAACACCAACAACTACTACCACCCAAAACATATACACCAACAATGGCTACTACTACTAATAATAATAATAATTTTATGAAGTTTGAATCTCTTTTTCAGTGGTATGAGGTATTTCGCGACTACTTATATCTGATTTTAATTTTTGCATTACTTTTTACATAAATTATTGTTCTGAATCTATAGTGTTAGTTACTTCTGTTACATGTATATTTGAGTATATGTCCATACACAGCAGAGATATATATAACAGAATGCATACATTAGTTAGGTATGCATTTAAAATACATGTACATGATCAGCACAATGCCACCTCATCTCTGCAATATGTTCTGTATGCTATCCAGTGATGAGTTTTGATATTCTGAAGCTTGCTTGTGGCGTTTCCATTCCAAGTAATTTGCCATGCATGAAGAAAATGATGAGTAATATAATACATTAGGACAGGTATGGAATCTTTCATTTAGAAACAACTGACTATGAGGCGGCTTTGGCTGTCATATCTGCTCTTTCGGTACCCATAATTCCAGTATGACTACGCAGCCAACAGTATTTTCTAGATTCTATTGGTTCCTGCTTGGATCCTGCAGCACGAATGAATAATTTCTATATAACTAAGATTAGATGGTACTCTCGACCTCAGATCAGAACTAGCATTTTCTAATAAAGCTAATACCTAATGGAACATTTCATTCTGGAAGGTTCCAAATGTTTACAATATAAAGTCTTAGTTATAACTAGAAAGTATATCACTAAGTTATAATATAAAATATGGTAACAACATGAAGTTCCGGCATTTCATGGTGAATTTCGATAGGTAAATCATGTTTCTGTAAAAATGTGCGATATACAAATGGATTCTCAAATTTCAGGATTTCGGTGTGGAAAGTGAATATCAAATGATGATGAAATTTGATTTGTGAGAGGTTCCAGTGTAGTTAAAAGATTTCCTGCAGTAATATAATTCTTTCAGAGGTATAAACTCTATGAAAATTCAGTTCCTACCTCTAAAAACTCTTTTGAAAACTCGAAACAAACTTAGAAAAAGCGTATTTGCAGAAAATTATATCCCAAGTTTGTATTAAGGCAGCTTTTCGACCGATAATATGTTCAAAATTCATTCCCACTAATATACTAACACCTTAATTGTGTACCTTCATTTGCATCATTATCACTAAGCTACTGACACCTTAATTGTCAAGCTTTATATGCATCGTTTTCAATAATCTACTCACACCTTGTCTAAATCATTTGCATAGTTACACTAATCTGCTGACACCTTCATAGTCTTCCTTTATTTGCAAGATATATATCTTATTTTGGAAATTACACACGGTCTTATTTGCATGTATTTGCTAATTTATTATTCTGTTTTAATAGTAAAATAAATTGATTGATTGATTGATTGATTGATTGATTGATTGATTGGTGTAGAATGACACATCAACACATAAAAGGCTAGTTGGTGCCAATCAAGACACTGGGAGCCAGTCACACAACAGTTACCAAACTAACCTAATCGTGGAAGGATTCAAACCTTGCACCCTGCCGTGAATGAATCTTGCAATCTAACCTCTGATTTACCTTCAGCAATGCATAACATAAAATTAAGTAGTAATTCAATTATTACTGTTAGTATTAATATTAGTACTGGTAATTGTATTAGTATTTGTACAAGTACAAGTAGTATTAGTACAGGTACAAATAAAAGTATTAGTATTAGAACAAGTATTAGTCTTAGTAGAAGTACAGGTATTAGTATCAGTAGAAGTTTTAGTATTATTAGTGGTAGTACAAGTATTAGTATCAGTACAAGTATTAGTACTAGTACAAGTACAAGTTTTAGTATTAGTACAAGTACAAGTACAAATACTAGACAATTATTAATATTAGTACAAGTACAATTATTAGTTTTCGTAGAAGTACAAGTATTAGTACACGTATTTGTAAAAGTACAGGTATTAGGATTCGTATTAGTACAAGTATTAGTACTTGTATTAATATCATTATTAGTACGTTTTAATAGCACATCCACACAACACTGACAATCTGATGATGATGAGAAAAGTCAATTTCTAAACACTTGAACAAAATAACTCTAGAAAAACGACTTCCAAAAAAAGGCAAAGATGAAGTCCTAAAAGATGTAAGGTTAGAAGCTACAGATGTTAGAAAGCAAAATAAAAATGTGCATGTATGTATGTATGTATGTATGTATGTATGTATGTATGTATGTATGTACGTATGAGCATTTAAAGGCACATCGTCTCAATAATGGCTTCATGGTGCATATTTAAAGTGAAGTTGTAAAAACGAACAATTTCACATAAACTTTGAGAAGATAAAACCTTTAAAATAAATGTAAACATGAAATGCTACAAAATATAAAAGATAATAATGTTAGAATTCTATCAAATGCATATATCATAAAATAAAAAGGTAAAAAATATAAAATCCTTTGAACATGAGGTCCGCATTTCTTGTATAAATCACATTTCCTCAAAAAGTCCAGGATTTTATCTGATCGCAAATGATCATAAAGATATTTCATCGAGTTTACATGAAAGAAAATTGTCTCCGAGGGTGGAAGTCAATATACATGACGACGATGTCCTCCCCTGTTATTCGATACTGGCCTAGTATGCACTCTGGATAAGGTTTGCCTTCAGGAGGCAAGTACGCGTGTCCAATATATGATCAGGACAATGCCACCTCCTCTCAAATATATGTTTTCTATGTTCTCCAATGATGGGTTTGATGTTCTGAAGCATGTTTCTGGAGTTTCAATTTTATATATTTTGCCATCATCAAGAAAGTAATATAATATAATATAATATAATATAATATAATATAATATAATATAATATAATATTTTAGGTCAGTATATGGAGTCTTCCATTCAGAAAGAATTGACTGTGAGTCACCTGTTTTGTCGTCCGTACTATACTGCTCCATGCAAAATGTCAAGGTTACACTATATAAATAGACGTCATTAGAGCCTTGAAAAGTCGGCTATTTAATTCACTATGAAAGTCTGCACAGTTTTCTTCCGAAGGATAACAAAATTACAATGAGTTAGTTAACGAACAACATCTTTAAAACTTGACATGAAGGTAAGATATATTTATTATTTTGGAATAACGTTTACACATATTTGTATTATATAAAAGGAAGAATACGGAAGTAGATGCGTATGGAAACAACGTTCTATGTCAGACATGTTTAATGAATAATGAGCTTTTTCTTATTTTTATGTGACAGAGAGATTTATTTTTATAATTAAATGTATTATTGTTTCTTCCCACCACTAAGACAATTTCTTGACAGTTAACTGGTCAAACGACTTGCGTTAAAATTCGATCATACATAAGTTCAGTTTTTTCCCCATTGTATTGAATTGCAATTAGTACGCATACCTGATACACAATCGCTTTAGGTCAACACAAATGCAAGTAATGTAGATGCGACATTTTTATCTTCATCATTCTTAACAGCATCACAGAAACAATCAGTAACAAAAGCATTCAGTTTAATCTGATTGATTTCTGATTAAAAAAAAACAACGTCAGCTACATATATGGACACTTTTGGGAAGATATTCAATATTTTAATATATCAACTTCTGTTTTAGACATTGACCAAACATCACCCTGGAAAATGACTTTCAACATTCCTGAATACTACACAGAGGTGTCCAGGAGACTGAATAAAGTTCTGGATACAGCAGGACTGAGTGAGGATAATCGCTGGAAGAGAATCAATATTTGGATCCAATTAGAGGAGTTATTCAGTGTGGCCTGCGGTTGTATTTTTCATTTTTTCGGAAGTCAGGCGGAAGCGACGACGACTCCTGGTTTGCAGTCCGATACAGATATTGTCATATGTCTCCCAGCCACAGCTCTACAGGATTTTGAGAACTGGGTACCCGGTGTTCTAACTTACCTTGTATTAAATGACGAAAACACACCGCCAGGGTATGTAAAGTTACAACTTGCATGCAGTTCTCTACCACCGCACGCTTCTAGAGAAATGTACAGGTTCGACAGATATGGTCGCATTGTTTTCTGCAGTGATTCCTTAACATTTAACTTTTTAGAGCACCATGGTCCTGCTAATGTCCTAAATATTTAAAAATGTTCGTCAGCGACAAGCCCACTTGACTGTGTTTTTGCAATGCGACTGCATTCTTGGCCGGAGCAGGCTTCGCGGTGGTTAAGGCGAAACAGACAGCACAACTGGCCGTCCGAAGGAACGATTGACCTCAT
Organism: Megalonaias nervosa; assembly: GCA_016617855.1. Classification (NCBI taxonomy): domain Eukaryota; kingdom Metazoa; phylum Mollusca; class Bivalvia; order Unionida; family Unionidae; genus Megalonaias; species Megalonaias nervosa. The sequence continues at coordinate 25,882 of JAECUM010042949.1, forward strand.
TAAGCAGACGGGTGCTCAGCTGGTCCCAGTGGGTCATAAACTTAGCCCAGAACGACACCTGGAATGGCGAATATCCATTTCACATGGGGAGAAACTTCTCATGTGGCTATTTAATTCAACACAATACAAGAACTATATTCTTTTGAAAATGATAAACAAAAGTTTTATAAAACCAATTGTAGGTGATGACGTGTTGAGCAGCTATCATTGCAAGAAATGTATATTTTATCTGCTAGAAAACACGCCTGCAGCCATCTGGCAACCTGATAATCTACTGCTATGTGTTGAGATGTGTTTGCGGCTGTTGTACAACTGGGTTGACAGTAAGACCTGCCCCAATTACTTTATTCCAGAGGAAAACATGTTCCAGTGTAAAGTCTATGGCAATATACAATGTCGGCTACTTCGTGTTCTAAGTGATCTGATGAGACAGGACGGCAGATATTTTGTCAGGATCTCATTCGACAACATTGGAGATAATCTGGTGAGGACTTGCCAGACTCCACTCATGGAGCTTGAATTAGAAAGACAAACTGTCGGGAACGCACTGATGGACGTATTTGTGCTTCTGCTTCATGCTTTGCGTTCTGGTTGGATTGATCTATTAAAAGATGTTTTGATGATTGGGCCACGTATATTAGGTAGGCTGTTTTCCACTTCAGATCCACGACATGAGGTATGTACCATATTATGGAAATTTTATTGTTCCTTTTTTGGTTCAAAACTGGCAGCTAAAAGTCTTTCTCAGGAAATCCCTGACCAGCAAAGTCTTGAGATGGCTCATGAACTTCTTCTTTGGGGTTCCTCCTCTGACGTGGCATCTGGGAAGCTGAAGCTGGCAACTTTTTACTTGATCCAGGACGACCTTGAAAATGCAGAGTATGTGCTCAATGAAATACATGAAAATTACAACTACAAAACATTGGATTTTTACAACTGTTCAGTACGCTCCTTACATGCAGTATTATGTGAAAATCTTTCAACATCGGAACTAATAAGGCAATACCTTGCTTTCCCGGTATTGTATCACTACTCTGAGATTGTCCTTCCGGCATTAATCCCAGAAATGATCTGTTCCACAGGGACAGATCAAAGATATTTATATCAATACTTCTTTCCGGATCTTTCATTCAAAGAGATTAATCCAGAATTTTATCTCTATTTCTTGAAGTTTTTATGTCATGACAGACAGAACAAGAGGTCGCACAAGAAGGCTGCTCTTGACAATATGATCTTTGTCATCCGACATAAGCATGTTATTGAAAGCAGGTGCACCACACTTAACCTTCTGGCTTACTGTCTGATGCAGGATGGGAGATTGATGAACGTTGTTCTCTGCAAGTCAGTGAAGCTAATGAAACAAAACAACGCCGCAAAATGGCAAATAGCTACTATTATCAGTGCTGCTTTCAGATTCCTACGTAGCGGACGTTGATGTAGAAAATGTAGTGTATAAAAATTACACCAATGCAGATTCAGAGAATAATTGCTTTTATAGCGATTTAAAAGTAATAATGAGGCCATTGTTCATTGGCTCAGTCTATAATAGTCATTTCTTTCCTATTGATG